>QYTT01091414.1:97698-117467 GCA_006980735.1 Dasypogon diadema
TACTCTGAAGTATCACAATTAGCATCAAGGAGTAAGGAATATGTAAATTTAAACAATTAAATCATTCCTGGCGCAAATCTTTTCCAAAGCTACAAGACCGGTATCTTAAGTTTTTTCGTAGGAAGAAGTCGAATATTTCCCATTTCCGGTGTGTCTTACTACTTTGTACATATTATTAATTCTATTAAAATCTCAGTGGTAGATTCAGTTTTTCTTTTATGCCAAGCGTACCTAATTCAGATAAGCCCAATTTAAGTTTTGCAAATAAAAAACAGTCACTCGGGGCCAATTTTGGACTATAAGTTGAATGTTCCAATTCCTCATTCCGCCGCATTCCTTAACAGCAGCCTTTGAAATAGCAGCAGTGTGTACGAACGCAGTATCGCGTAAGAGCAGTACTTTTCAGGCCAGTTTTCTTCTCCTTTTCTCGACAATGGCTTTACGTAATTTTCGTAGAAGCTCAGCATAATATGTGGCATTTACAATGGTATTACGTTCCTTGAAGTCCAGCAGCACAATACCTGCAGTGTCCCGAAAAACTGTTGTCATGCCCTTCTTGGTGTTTTGTGTGACCTTCGCTGTTTCCGGCATTGATTCTCTGGGGCAATGTCATTCCATTGCATCCTTGCATCGAGGAACCAAAATCAAAATTCTCTATCTTGCAATTCTGTCGACTGTTACAACTGGAGGAATAAAAGACTGTCTCGGCATCCTGGTACACGCTTTTAAAGTGCATTTAAAGACCGACAACAATAACCTTAAACGATTTAAGAAAAAATTATATTTAAATTATTGCCAACCCAATCTGGCAACTATCAACCTATCAACTATTCCCGATTTCCTTTTCGCCAAGATTGTGCATGGCATTATAGGGCATTCTCTCAGTTTTGGCAGCACCATAAAAAGAAACCTTTAAAAGGAATAGTACTTGAACTCCAAATTTGTTTCCTTTATTATTTTTCCTTAAAGATTCTTATAATACACTAACTGTGCAACTATAACTATTTTTAAGCAATTTGTACTAAATTTGTTTTATATGAAATCTTTTATTCCTGCATTTGAATTAAAAACCTACCTACCTTTGTATTATATTTATATATATTTCTTTTCTTTCAGGTAAGACAAGAGATATTTTGCTTATATCATTCTGTAAGTACGCGGTTAAACTTGAATGTTAATTATAAGGTTTCCAGCAAAAAGTATTCTATACATATTATTTTTTAAATTCCAAAAGGAATTATCTGCTCCAGGTGAGGCTCGAACTCACAACCCCGGCATTGCTCACAAGTTACTGATTATAAGTACCGTGCGCTAACCAATTGCGCCACTGGAGCTGTTGTCTATCGTTGTTTACAGTGTCTGTGTAAAATTTTGGAGACAGTCACGTACTCTTATCAACTTCAAATTGCTTTTAGGTATTCCGTAGTTATCAGGCGACAGCGCATTTTTATCTAATCTTTTTTCTATATGATTTCCTATTGTGTTTTATTGTCGCAGTGTGGCAAGTCTGAAATGAAGGCAATCGCTTGTAATTGCTATTATTAATTAATTTTATTGTTATTGGGGGGTGCTTTACATTAATCGTGCTTAAATTTAGAATTGTAAAGGCAATAACGTAATCACAAAACATTATAAAGATTTAGAGAAAAATGGCGAACTAGAGCTTTTTAAAAATTTGTAAATGCAAACAGAATTACAAAGCTCCACATCGAGAGTATTTGCTGTATCTCTTTTAATTTAGTACCAAGTGAAATAACATAGATATGATGAAAAAAATTCCAAGCTAAGTACAGACATTGCTCCTACACTGAAAAGCTATATAATAAGCTCACCCTAAACATGGGCATACTTTGAGAAAAGCATTCACAATTTTAAAGGCGGTTGTTTTTTAATAACACACTAAGATAGGTGGAATTTCGACTCGAGAGTTGCCGTTATAATTGAAAGCGCCTAGCGTTAGCGTTAGTTTTAATAAAAAATTAGTATTTATATATTTAAATAAAAATAAAAAAAAGATTAAGCAAAATTTCGATTGATTGACCAAGAAACTGGAAGCTTGTGGTAGACGAACAAACTCTAGACACCTTTGATTTGCGTAAAAGAGCACAGGAGTAAAAAATAGTAATTAAATTAATAAGATAATATAGAATTTATGATGGAAACGTAACAATACTTTTCACGTTTCACAGTAAGGATTTTCGTTCACTTTGCACACTAAAAATTCATGTTATATTTTAAAAACATAAGAAATTAATAGGCAAGTGCCTAATTCCTTAATATATTATTTAAACGCAAAAGAATTTGCTACAAATAAATTTGAAATTTGTTAAAGTTTCTTCTTTTCTGGTTTGGTTTGATAGGCATTTTAAATTATTAGGTCCTGTGGGCAGATTATGCTCATCTACGAACTCAACCTCACAAATAAAATAACAAACTCACATACCTAATTTCAGCTTTCTACGTTACTCCGTTCGCCCGTAGTCGTGTTGACAGACGGACAGACGGACATGCATAAATCGACATAACTTTTGATCCTGAGTAGGAATCTAGTAACTTTTATGGACCTACGATGAGTCCTTCAAGGTGTTTGAAGACCTTAAAAATAACTCAGCCAGTAAAGTAATTTTTACAGGGTTATTGATTAAAAATTGCGAAATATTACTGTTAAGTTCCGTTGTTATCCCAAATTTTCCAAAATACGAAATATCAAAACACTTGTTTTCACCGAATCACAGCTCGAATTTTCAAGACAATTCAAGACACCAGACGTTTCTGAATTAAAGGAAAGCCAATTTCTGAACGTCTTTGCAGACGTTTTTAAAACAGTTAAAATTATCATAATTGCTCTGTGTGCCCTGCATATCGGGCAAGACGGAGTATATAGTGTCGTTCGATGCTTCTTGGCAAATCGATGGTGATTAAAATATCACTTTCGCTGCTTCCAGAATTCGAGTTTCTAACTGGTTCCTCAATTTTTGTATAACAGACGAATACTTCCATGATGTTCCATAAAATGATGATCTTGGTGGCCAGCTGATGGTTCCACCGCATCTAATCTATATATCAAAGGTCGTTGTTAGCCAATGCCTAACAACGCTTCCGCATTTTTCAACCGGAAGGTGATTCGTTGCTTCTTCGACTTTCTCTTCTGTCAATTAAACCATGTGTCTCATCGGGTTTATAAGTCTGATCATGAGTTAATGTGTTAATACAAGAGACTTATATTTTTTCTAGGGTTTTCTTATATTCAATATCTGCATGGGTCAAATTTAGTGATTGAAATTTTTTTTTTTTGCTGAGATGGCAATACAATATAGTATATCTAGTGTCGTTTAAATCCAGTATGGCGGACGCCCCAAAGTGGCGGCTTACCTTTTTGCTCACAACCCCCTTGACATGAGTATCAAATGAAATCTTTTGACGAGTAGAATACGATACATACATGACGGCATTCAGTCTGACCGACACTTAAAATGCTCTCTCTGGACGAAGGCGTTTTAACACGGAATTATGTCACGAAAGCTTTTATCGAGAATTACGGCAGTCAACATATTAGAGGTGTTACTGTGTGGTAACATTAAGCATTAATGATTTAAGATAAAAATATAAAAAAAAATTTCATTATTTCTTGTTATATCCACCCTTTTTTTTACATCACTTTATGCCTTTAAGTCATTGAAAAGGTATTCGTAAGTTTTATCCTCAAAATTATAGTTGTTTGATTTTTTTCCCTGTACGCCGGAATTCAAAATAATAATTGGCTTGAGACCAAATCTGGGCTATAAGGCAGATAGCAATTTGAAAAGACATATTCGCGAATGACTTGCGGTGTGTTAGGGCTGTGTCCCAAAAAATTAGGACATTTTTCCTTATAACGGCGCCTCACTATCCCTCCTTTTATTTGGTGAATCATAATAAAGTATTACGATTTTTATCTCTAGTTACAATCTGCTTGATTAGTGCATATGCAAACCTTTTTATTTGTAGGATCTCGTCGTTTTCATTCTTGTTTCCAAAGACAACTTTGTAATGAAATATATGAAATTGAGGTCTGTTTTATACCTTCTTATAGAATAAGAATATCTCGCTTTCGTAGATTTATCGATTAATTTTTACTGTATGAAAAAATAATTGTTCCTTCTCGCAAGTAATAGAACAAGATAGTGCTGAACCATTTCCAATGTGATATTCATATGCATATCTCACTAATTTTTATAAAATAGTTAAATTTAACAGTAAAGTGAAGATAGTATTAAGCAATACTCAAATGGGAATTCAGACCTCTTTAAACTTAGAAAATTCTATACAAGTGAAATCCCTGAAAAGTCCCATAGACTGTAGTTGCCTTTCTTTTTAAAAGTCACCATTTGGGCTTTATGTTCACCATTTACTTGTACAGTGTATATTATAGAATACCAGACCAGATACCCCTTAAAGTGATGATTCCTAAAACAATTGTAGACAGGAGTTTAATACTAGAATCAAATCACATTACTTTGAAAGTTTTCGTATGTAGGCATTGTTTTTAAAACAATCATCTAGCATACAAAACCAAATTTATACAAAAATATTGTGCTGTTAAATTTAGAAATCATTATTAATAAATGTGTTACATGTGCTGATTTGATACATTTGGCGTTATTATTTTTTTGTTTAGATTTTAAATAGATGTTCATACCTCAAAATTTGCAAAAGATGGATTTACTCTAATTGGCTTACATACAGATTTTTTGAAATATTTGATTGATAATAAAGCCTTCTTTTCTATCCTATTTTAAGTATTTTATAATTTGAATTGCTCGTAATTTCTCAAAGTTCATCCCTTAAAAGCAATTACTACCTTTATTGTTAATGTTACTGAATGCGTAATCTATATTTCACAGAATTTCCTAATTATCTTATATATATGATAATTGAGACGGTTTCCAGGAAAAGGGCACATTAAACGTATAAATTACATAGCTTATGTGCCCTTTTTCCAGAAACTGTTGAAGAAAAAATGAGATTCAGCCAAATATGTAATACTCCTAGATGTAGAGAAGGGATAAGTTATGTAGTGAATTGTTTGTGTATCTACATGATAGATGTAGATACACAATTTTGACGTGGTGTCGTAATCAGGCAAAAGCCATTTTTCTCTTTACCATACTTCGTGTTCTGTATACCGTGGTTTATTTCGTTCTGTTATGATTATTTTCAGCCGTTACAAAGGTTTGATTAAAATTGTAATACCCTGCATTTAGGGCATAATAATTTTGGTAATGTTGGAACCATGAAACCGCCTAGGCTATTATGAGCTTGGATTTTCTAATGGAAGTGTACACTGTACAGAAAAATTATGATGCAAACCAAAGCGTAATGATACTGTGTTTCAAAAGCAACTTTTGCAAAGTGAATTTCATCTCGAAGCCCTTGAATAGATCGCATGATATGTGCATTTAATTACCCCATTAATTAAAACATGTTACTGCCACTATAGCCCCCTGCATACTCTCAACCCACTTCAAGTTTACGTTTAGGATCACTGAAAAGATTAGACACTACAAGGTTTCACAATTTAACCACCTCTTGATCGTGCAATTGAAAATGTTTACATTTGCTTAACTCCAATGGCTTCTATACACTCACGTTCATTGCCTGGAAGACGAAAAGCTCAGTTTTTTCAACTTCGTGTTGATCAGTGATCGTGAGCGCTAAACGGCAGTGTGGTATAAGACTGTTCTCGATAGCTGGGTTTGTTCTCTGGATTGGGGGAGGAAAAGAGACGTGCCGGGAAACAGGGAAGTGTAAACAACCTCGATTAAAGGTCGCACTTAACGTAATAATTATTATACGCACACTACAAGTCAGAAGATAGGAAATCAGACTATAAAATAAAACGGAGTTGGCACAATTGTCACCGGTCTTCTGAGTTGAGTAGGCGACGCAAACGGCCATACAACAATCATTTTTTATCGCCGTGAAAAGTGAAAGAGCGAAAGCCGCTGAACTTGTTGCGGTGTCTCATTTTATTTATTTATTTTTGTTGTTGCGTTGTATTCGAGAAAAACAACAGACCAACGGCCTTGGATTGTTGTTGCTCGAATATTTTTTGAATAATAAATAGTTGTATGGCGCTTGAGGTCTTAACTGGGATGGGATTATTGCATTTGACGCCTTGATGTTTCTTATTCAAATGAAATTGGTGATGTAGAAGGTTCTTACTGAATCTATCAAGTTTTTTCTCAAGAAGAAATGTTGAAATACTACAATTTTCAATGCAATTATGATGCAAATATTTAAGTTGGTATAGCACTAAAGATAATTGAATACTTCTAATGGGGTGAAGTATACTTTCTGGAAGGTTACCGGTAACAGCACAAATTTTTTGTATTAGCTAAGTATTTAATAAAAGCACATGTGAATTGTTTTCGTTTGTACGTTGATAGCACAGGAATGGATTTCGATGATAAGAATTTATAGTATATGTATAGTACGTATAGTGACAAAGGTGGAAAAAGTAAACAAAATCGTAAAAATTGTTGGAATAATTCTGGGTAAAATAATAAAGTTTAATTTAATTCAAAATTAAAATTAAATAATATGTATAGACACTTTAATAGGAAGTCCTTATACATAACATAGTCACGAAAAAAGAGGACACGAAACTAGCTAAAAATAAATAATAATAAGACTGCATTATTTAGCTGGGGTATTTATTAAGTAGGTACATATTCGAATAAGGCAATAGGACACAACACTTAAAAATTTAGAATTTTTTTTATTCAATTACGTATACGTGGCACTGTGACCACAGAGTACTCTCCATTGATGGCCGTAGAGACCGAAACGTATACGTAAGAAAATAATAATAATAAAAAAATGTGAAATTTTAAGTATTGTGTCCTATTGCTTTATTCGAGTGTAATAATGTTTCCCAAGTCAGCAACTCTAGAAAGTTTAAAAATATTTATTAAGGATTAAATGCTTAAACTGGGGATTAGTTACTACTGCCTTTCAAGATCATGAACAATTTGAACGATTGATCCTAAGGAACATACACACAAATTCGCCATTAGCCCCGGTAAACCCAGGGAGAAATTTTTTTTTGTAATTTTTAAGCACTTAGTGGCAAATGTAGAATTCTGAAAAAATTATAGTGTTCCATATATGACCCAGTGAGCTTATCTGGGTTAATTTTCATTTTAATTACATTTGAAGTTTAGTATTTTATTATTTATTTTCTACTAAAGGAAAATTCTAGTTGAGAGAATCTCCATGCTCTGTTAAAGATATTTCCATCAGCGCCAGTTTTTCCTTATAAAAAAATACGATTCCTCCTCCGTCATCATTGTACCACTTATTTCTTATTCTTAATTCTTATTTCTTTATTATCTTGTATTGTTCCGATAATATTTCATATCATCTAAGATATTTGAATTGAATTTCGTCACCAAGTAATGTATTGGTGGCTGAATAATTAATATTCCCAAAAATCCATACATTTTTCCACCAACTTCAAGCATAATACAGCCTTGCAATGAGTGTTGGTTACCCTTTGTGTTTATTGTGAATAAGGTTTTCAGAAGCTTTCAAAATCTAGTAATCGTCAGTCTCTTACAGGCCTTCATTTTATATGCGAGCTTATTTTTCCCTTACAGCTTTCAGAATGATTAATCGCTTTTTTCCTGAGACAATTAGTTTACGACCACTTTTTTGCTCCATATTTTTCCCCAATCTGCACAAATTGCTTATTAAATCATAGAATTGGCTGTAATGGATTAGTTTGAGAAGCCTGTGTACGTCAAATTTTAGGCTCTTTTTTTCCTGTGTTAATGTCTATGAGGTGTTCTAAAAAGACTGGAGTTAAGAATAATTTTTATTTAAATATTTTAAAAAAAGTTTAGATAAATTATTCTATAAGTCACATTTGTAGTAATTGAAGTTATATAAAAAAATACAATTGTAATAGGTGTTGGAAAATGAATTTAATACAATTGCAATGCTCGCATTTAACTTTCTTATACTAGTGTACTTAATGTATTTTATTAAGATTTGACTGTACTAAAATGCAAGGGATTAAATTAAATTCTCTCAGTCAAGTTCCGTTTTTCAATCAACAGTTTATGGGTCCAGGTCCAGGCCCGAAATAAAATCCAAATAAATTGTGGGAATATAATTATGGTCTGAATATTTTTGTATTGATAAATGTGCAAAAAGTGGTCTCTCGATCGGTGGTGTATGTCGGCCAGAAACTCATACATTTTGTGAAGAGATGGCAGGAATCATCACCTCGTAAGAATGCAACCCTCGTGTAGGGAAAATTATGATGTCTGGAAATTACCCATGGAGGTCCTGCTCATAAAAAGCGAGTTATGGGGCTATGTATCTGGTGAGTACCCAAAGCCCGTATCCAGTACGGACGATAAATCAATTTAGGCGTTGAAAGTATGGGAAACAAATGACAAGAAAGTATAAAATCCGACCTCATTTTGTGTATTGGTCCATCAATGTTACGCGATGTGTGAAATTGCAAAACATCCCGTGACATTTGGTTGAAATTGCAAGCAATATTCGAATCCAAAGGACTAGCTAGAAAAGCGGCGTTTCTTAAAAAACTAATTTCAAAGTTGAAAATTTAGAATTCTCTATATTTTGCACTGAAAAAAATTATGAGTTTAGGGCTTTCAATTTTGTGTGCGTTTTCGGGACAGCAACAGCAAAGTGACCTCAATCATACATACACATTGCTAAACATTGCTAAATAAAGAAACAGTGAATTTCTTCGTAAAAACCTACCCGTTGCAACAAAAACTAAAACTTTATATTCCAACGCCTTGAACTCACGATGCAGGGCCCGTACAGGGTCGGGGATGGTTTTAACAGGAAGCATCAAGTGTGAGGAATCGTTTAAGCCATAGCAAACTTTTTCGACAAAATAGCTGGAAGAAATTTCCGGATCCTGCGGTATCTCCTTAAAAAATATCCTTGCAATACTTGAAAAGAACCCTGCCAGGATCATGTCGATGCAAATCAAATCTTTGTGAAAGAAAAGGTACTTCCCCCAAAAAGGTTTGTGAAATTTTACCAAGCCCTATTTTTTATGTAAAAATCGATAAAAGTAATACAAAAGTCAAATAAGAACAATATTTTATAATACGTTAGTTTTTGAGCAAACTCTCTTCCAAGTTATCTCTTCAAATCGTTCGTTTGCTAGGTTAAAATAGAAGAGAGTAAATATTTTAATTACAATTGTTTTAAAAGAGGTTTTGAATATATTCATGTAAATGTTTAACGCAGTGTAGGACTAGAAATAATGATCATGCTCGCAGGGCGAGTGTGAGGGTTTTTGTAAGAAAATCCAGACTTGCTTCCTATTATGAGGAACTGGAGGACATGATCAAGCTTGATTTCAAGAGGAAACGAATTCGAAACAAAAGTCCTTCAAATCTTGTTCCGGAAACTTTTCTTTCACAGAAAGGGAAATAGAATAAGTACTGCTTTGAGATGGATTATTTTGAAAACGAAAAGAGGTAGATGGGTATATGTCATATTTTAAATTAAAGAGAAACTTGAGAGAAAAATTATGCAAAAACGGGCATGCAGATTTTATAAGAAATAAGATTTTTTTTGCCAACTTCAGTAGAAAAGCTTTTGTGAGAAAAATATATGCAAAAATGCATTTAGCAAAAGAGAGCTTTAAAGCTTCCCGCATATGTGCGTGCTTTCTCAGTACAGATGCATTTTAACATGCATTTCTCTCACGAAAGCTTTTATTCTAATTGCCGTACTCAACGTGTTAACAATTATAAATTATACAAAATGTTATTTTAGAAATCTAATTTTTTGATTATTTTGTATTTATTTTAGATTGTACTATTTAATAAACAATTTCTGCCTTGAAAGAAGCATAAGTAAAATATGTATACCATATTGGGCGAATTATCTCATTTTTAGGCTTAGTGCAATTCACTCAACACAAAGCATAGAATTATCTAAAGGGTCAACACTGCAAATTAATTACTAAAGAGCTTTTGGATACTGTAAATTAAGTAGTACAATATGTGACAACTCGATGACTAGTTTGTGAAGCATTATAAAAATAATTTCTTTTATCCATTCATTGAATGGAAATTTTCACAGAGATAGCAAAGTGTTTGTGCGATTTTAGATAATTTCTTCAAAGTCACTGTGGTCATCTTCCGCAATCGTTAAAAAAAGAAAGCTATGAAACTTTTACTTGAAATAAGCAAACGCAATCACAAGAACGTATGGCATGGCATGGTTTATTTTTAAGTCATTATCAATTCCGAATTTTTTTCACTGCGCAGATGCGAGTCACTTTGCATTCTACGTCTTGAAATAAATGTTTGGGAGATTTGCACCAGATATGAGATATCTTTCTTTGTTAGTGTCTTTCTTCCTTCATTTCCTTAGTACCGGATGTCGAAATCATCAACGTCTTAATAAAAACACCCCCTTTTCACAGATGTGAATAAACTCACAAGGTTGGAACATATTAAGAAAAGCTTTGTTTACATTCTTAAGATGCTCGTTAATTGCTCATTAAAGAAAATTGTGTACTTCGTATATTTCTATTTCGCAAGCTTATCTGCCGCTAATTCAGACGGTTTCTCGAGGTCAGTTCTATCATTGGGGAAATTGCGATTTTGTTCTGCAAAAATTTTTTGTGTTATCGCAATAATTGTAATTTTTCTCATAATATTTTTTCCGCCTGAATATTTTTGAATTTTTAATTGTTTTTTAAGTAGATTTGTTTACCTTTCTCACTTATATAATCTAATCAATCAAAAAATAATGTGATTTTAGGTGAGAATGATATTTTTTTGCTTTATAATACTCCCAATTTGTTATATATATATAAATATATATATATCGGATGCTTCGAAGAGTTCTTCCGGATTCCTTTTCCATAGCTCTTTTTGGGTCACCTGGTACACCTGCCCAGCTTTCTCCTGCTCTTTATTGGCTCGATTATGGTGTTTTTGGAATTAAATATTTCCTCGCCAAATCTGCGTCTAAGGGAATAGAATGTCCTTGACTGTGGTCTTGATTAAATTCGTTCTCAATATGGAATGACTACTTCCCATTTGCGCATATGGCTTCTGTACGCTTTTTTCGAGAATAGATATAATTATCCAGTATAACCTTTTGAAAACGTCCCCGATATTCAAAGCCTTTATCCATTAAAATCTTCAGTATACAATTCCATTTGGTTATATTTCCATGAAAACTGAAAACCACTTACACTATATTCATCCATCAAGCTTAACTAAAGCCAAGTACTATGGATTAGACCGTTTTCTTGGAATGTATTGCCCTTAATTCCACTTTTTCTCGTTGATAAGTGCACTTAGCCTCATTTAAGGAATCTAAATGGCAACACACACAAAGAAAATATGGTAAATTCTTAGAAATTAATTCAAAGGGAATCATATAAACGTACCAAATTCCCTATGTAAATTGATTGAATGGTTATTCATCAAATAAGGATTTCATAAGAAGCAAAAAATCAATCCCACCAAGCAATAGGAACTCCGCCTTAAAGGAATCTTAGGTAATAAAATAAATCGCATTCCTAAAAAATTCTGTATGTAGGGACATCTTGAGATATGTGGGAGGGTTTTCATATTGAGAAGGGTATGATAGAGTAATCCTTTGCTAAATCGGGCGAAATCCTCTAAAAGATGGAATGTTTTAAATAAATTTATGTTTCAGTTTAATTGGAGCAAAAAATATCATGAAATCAGTTAAATGAATTAATCTCTTATTGAGTAAAACCCTGATTGATGTGAATACATATATCCAGACTTAATTATATCGCATGTGTAATCGATAACTTTTCTGTCGAATACATAAACGTTAAGCCATCCAAATTGAATAAGGACTGAAATAGTCAAAAAAAAATTTCGTAATTGCTTTCAACTAGACCAATTACAAGTACTGAAGAAGTCTCAAGTGTATTCAAGAAATATCGCAATGTCATCTAAGTTGCTTGTGTTCTCTTTTAATTCAGGCAATTACATTGCTATGTATGGCATGGACGTCTATAGCTGATGGTAAAGAAAAGGCGTATTAGGAAGAAAATTACTTTTTCATTTTAGCTGATATTTCAGTGGCAAGGAAAAAATGACAAAAATGAGATGAAAATCCCGCAGGAAATATAAGAACCAGAAGAAATGATGGGTGGAAATCATTTTCGTCTCCCCAAAATCAAATCAACAAGGAATTAATAAATTGAAAATCATTGAGCATTATTTGGCTGGTTTTTGGTCCTTCGGGACTGATGGTATCATTATTTCGCCCAATTAATTTTCAAAAGCACTGATATCTGCCAACTAACAACTTTACTGACGAAATTTAAATGAAATTTCCGACTTTGAATGGGGTTGAATAGATGTCACCCTTCAAAAACTTCAAAAAACAGCTTATTTGAATTTCAAATTTACCAAAGAGAAAATTCTGCTGGATCCTGACAATGGTCGGACTAATACTGTTTACATTTCGAAGTTTTTTTTCTAAACAAATGAACAAATGATGCAAATGTTAAACCACGAACGTTTTGGTGTTTTGCATATGGTTTACAAAGTATTTAATGCATGCAAATGCAATCCAATAGAAACCTTTTGTGTCGAGTTCAGTTTTAATGTATAAGTTTGTTACTGGCTTTTACAAAAGGTGAAAGAACTTTTATAGTCATTTTTCTAAGAAGTATGAAAAAGATTAATTATATTAATAATTTTTCTGGACACTTTGGTTCACAGCACTGATGTTTTCAGCAATACGTTAACGTTTTTGATAGGTTGCATTTTTAACATCACAAACACTACCATTTAATTCGAATTTTTGAATTAAATTACGGATAGTAAACTCTGTAGGTCGATTATTTTGACCATAAATTTCGCGTAATGCGCGATACATAGAATAGATTCATTATTTTAGTAATAAATTTTAACAATTTCTATACGCTGTACAACTGTGTGGTTTTCCATGGTGGTTTGCAAAACAATACTGAACACACGACGCGGACCAGCTAAGACGGCTCTTGGCAGAAAAGAAAAAAGGACCCAAAGGCAGAGATCTGCTTCAATATCCCTCAAACGTTGTTTGGATGAACATCGATCGCGTCACTAGTTTTGTTTTTATGCACTCCCTGGCCAGCCTCGCCGTAGCAAAAGGCTTAATCAAATATTCTCTCTAGTTGTGCAGGAGCAGGAGCGTCATCAAAATGTTTATTTGCTTGAATTACAATCGCAATAACTGGGAAAATATTTTTTGTTGAGTTACGTCAATAAAAAACGTTGAAATGGACATTCAGCCTACATTCAGTACCTAAGTAAATTAAATTGAAAAGTTTTAGCTCCTTCTCCAGATATAAATAGAAAAAGGAGAAAATGGGACAGTAATCATTTTCATATGGCCTTGTGTAAATATTCAAGAGTATCCAAGTGGAAGTAAATCAATCAAAAGCTTTTAATCAAATGGCATGCAAATGTATATGCGGGGCATTTGATAGTTGAATGCTACCTCGGGTGGCCGAGCATGTAGTATGGTTCAGTGGCATAGGATAATCCAAATGTGAACTGGTTAATCTCTGGTCTAAACTTGTTAATCGATTAGCATATGAAATATCTGGAATGTGTTCAAATTTGGGACTATTTAGTTTTGCATGCTAACGGGTTGTTAGGTATCCAATTCAGTTTATTTGATTAAGGGCAAAGCTAATATTTACAGAAGGAAGGTAAACGAAAATTGCTTGAGTTTGAAATGATTTTGTAAGTAGTTATCATCCTGGTAGATATGGTTGAGTGTAAACCACTGTGTTAATTATAAAATTACTTTGCTTAAGATACAATATATTGGAGATATCTAGGTTTAGATTAATTTTAATCCTAGTTCAGGTTCGCGTCCAAAAAATTCTTCTTGCTTACAATTTATTGCAATTTAAACTAGTTTGGTTTCGAATACGAAAAAGGTTTAAACCGTGTAGGGGAGCATAATAACGAACTGTTTTTTCCTGATCTTTCCTTAATTGCAGACATAATATTTTAAAGTTTTAAATGTACCAACATCTAGTACGATATGTCGTATAGAAAGTGCTATATAAATGCTTATTATTGGTTAGAGCAGTAAAGCATGCCATTACCTTAAGTGAAATGTTGATTAGTTGGTCACTATGCCCCGGGCTTCTCTACTTGTACCGTAGATGGTAGGACATTATAAGTTAAAGTATCAAACGTTTGTAATGTCTAAAAATAGGTACGATACAAAGAAATAAACTATATGACCCTTACCTAAAGGGAAACGAAAGGAAGAAAGCTGTCCGTCTGCCCGTCCCCATTCGATAACCCTTTAAGTGGAAACCTAAAATGTTCCTTAATATTCGCGGGCGTCGACTTGGTCGTCAGTTTCAGCTTTGATAAATTTCAAAGTTGCTACCAATTCCTGTCCCAGTTTTCAAAATCAAAACAATCAGGAGAGTTCGTGAGATGATAACAGAAGTAAAATTATGTCCATGTTTTCCATTTCTATTTTATAATAGCTGTTACAAACAAAATAAACAAATTCTAAACGAAAAAATATTGTTATCTGAAATGACGTTTAAATCTTATGGCTTCTGTCAAAAACAACGCTGAGCTTTTTTATGTAGAAGCATGAGCGTTGAATTGAACTGAAACGTCGACGGCCAAGTCAAGCTTTTCGATGGTAGAATGGCGTTAACGTGTTCGTGTACTCGTACGTTGAAAAAAAATTTGCTGACGTCATACTTCTCCTACGTTAGTGTTTCTTTGAGATTTTATAGAATTTCGTTCTTCCAGATTTTTAGAAGCCTTATACAAAACATTTACTTATTTTAAAAAATAATGCCAATTGCTATAATTATGAAATATTTTATTAGATTGTAATTTTGTTTATCTAAAAAGAACAGGAAAAATATATTTCCGCATCAATTTTTTTGTGGCATTTTTCAATATATTACATTTGGCTTTTGATTTATTTCAACTGTTTAGGCAAAAACCGCGTACTCAGTGTGAGGTTGAGAAGGTTCCCTCATAATTCACTCTCAAAAAAGTTTTTGCAAAAAAATACACGAACAGAGCTCGTGAAGCTTTTAAGCTCTCTCTTGCTAAATACATTTTTTCGTATATTTTTCTCACGAAAGCTTTTCAACTAGAATTTGTAGCGACCTGCTAATATCTTCGTTCAAGTTTAAATATCAAGGTTGAATGGTTTAAGAGTAAGCAACGAACGGACTGGATGGGTGTAGATTGTTTTTTTCAATTTTTTTTTATTCAATAATTAAAAGTTTCATTGCACTTTTCTTGAATTTATTCAGACTTTTGCAAACCACTGTACATCGCAATTGTTAGCCCTGGATCAATAAAGTTTTCTTCCTTGTTTGTGTGACAAAGGCGTATCAATATTTTGTCCTTACACTGTACATGCTTCAGAAATGTATAGGTATTTCGTAATAACCTAAACGATTCCACTGCATTTGCCATTCTATTTGTCAAGACGTCAAAAACACCGCCTACTACTCTCTATCCACTAGTCATATCACATCTTTAGATGTATAATTTATACTTGCCGAGGTGAAATTCACCCATGCAACTGTATACACCCCCGCACGCAGGCCATTAACTTCACCATATTCCATATTATATGAGGCTGAATATAGAAAATACGAAAATTACGATTTCGCTTCAGCTTTAGAAGTTGAAGGCACCGTGACTGGGGAGCTTTCTCACAAATTAAAGGTAAGGCGACACCACTTAACTTGACATTGGTATGAAGGGTTAGTTGGATGGTTGTTGCTGACTGCCTAGTCACAATATCCTCCGGTTGTGCGATTTGCGCGCCCATTCGATTTGTTTGGTAAAAACTTGTTGGAGTCAGTATACAATCAGTAGTGGACTTTTACGCAGTTTGGTTATGTATCTGAAAATACAGGATTATTTTGCAATGAACTCTCCGCATTCCAGTGATATAATTCTTTAAGAAGCTCAGCGGAGTACTATGTAGTGAAGTGGTTACGAGTCCTGTGTGTTTCGTGAACCGGGCAAAAATGTTCCTAGAAATTTAATAGTGCTACTGAGTGCTTACAGTGCGCTGAAGTCTTGTCTTAAGTTTAGAACTATAACTTTGTGTTTCTTTAGCACTTCTAAATTGTTACTGGAAAGTAGGTCATTAACCGTAGTTAGTATTTCGTGAAGCTATTTAATTCCCTTACCGTCCTGATCAATTTCGACGGCCTTGTTAAGAAAAGCGTTTTGGTATTGTTTGTCGAATACAAATATATAGAACAGTTTCGGGAACATCAAAGCATGTCCGATAAAACCATTACCACGGTTTTGTTTTTCTAATCTACATTTCCCCTTCTCTTGAACTTGGACCTCAGTAATTGACAGTGCTAGTCGATAACTAACCTTGGTTGCTACGCCATTGATGACAGGAAATTGATTGTTGATAATTGTTGTGGTTATTATCACTGAACTTTGGACTTGCGGCAATATCGCATATTTCATTTATTTTGAAATATAAAACACAGAAAAAGTGTGGAAAAGTGAAATACATTTTAGTGATTACTCTTTTCTGAAACTATTAGCATTGCAAACATTTTAAAGTGTGCCTTCAGATTTATTTCATCTTAAAATTCATAAATAATGTTATCTTTACCAAATGGAATAATTAATTCCATTTTTGAAGACATCAATTAAATAAAGAGCTTTTACGTGCGTACATATTTTGTGCAACATAAGTTTACCAACTCCAAATCACATAAAAATTAGGAATACACGAGCGAACAAATTATCCAAACTGTGGTTGTATGATGGAACGCCTGAATATCACAACCAGTATGCAATGAGTATGTGAAAATAATACAAACAGTTCCTGTTATGTCTATCAAAATAGGTGTGAAGTTGCATATTTTCTAACTCGTAAAACGTACTTTAGGTTTTAGAACTGTTCCCAGCACTTCCATGTTCACCCTTCACCCTTTGAAAAGAAGGACGGTGACATGACACGTCCTTTGCTGCTCACCGCTCCTAAAACTATCGTGGTTGAGGGGAACTTGGTGTTGATAACGCAGGGGACAGGAGAAACACTACTGCCAATGATAAAACACAATAATAAATAAGGCAGCGGTAAAATGCCACGCGTCATGGGAGTTCATTGTTTCAGTCTAAATGATGATTCCTTTTTCTTTCTTTATTTCACTTCGAAAAAATGTTCTATTTATGTGTGTTTTTTCCAAATGTATTTTCACCTAAAAATTCACTTCAAAATGTTTACACTGACCAAGCCCTTTTCTAAATTTATTTTTGCATGTACATCAAAATTGTTATGCAAAGCTTTGTGTTTTATTTTACTTTTGTCTTGCTTTTCGTTTTTTGATTATTCTTTTATTTTTCTCCAAATAATAGCTATTGTGTTCTATTCTAATTCCAGTGTGAACTGTTTCAATAACAGCTGCCACAAATGGCACAAAAGCCATTTATAAAAAAAACTTTGGGTCTAAAAGGGAATTTTGATAGTGCGGATTTTGGAATTTGGAATCTTGAAATTGGGCATTTTAAAAATGGAGAAAATTTAGGGTAGGCCACAGTCACAGCTAGCCTGTACAGATTGTGCAATTTGTTAAATCAGGCCATAGTTAAGTCTGAATATCGTCTTTTACAGACTTAAACCCTATCTGACATTGGTTGTCTCTAACAGAAAGTTAATTTTGAAATCAAAAATGAAAATCCATAGATAACGACGACTTGATTGCAGTTTGACTGCCAATGTTCTGTATTATTTTAATTCATTGGATTAAAAATAATAGAACAGTAGAACTTATTATTTTCTATTTGTCTTGACTGCATTTTTGGCCTTTGCTTTTTTTGGTACAAAAAGACTGAAATACTGCCACCGACTTTAAAATTAAAGAGAGAAAATTTCCAATTTAATACTTCCCCGTTGCTACTCAACACGTCAAAGATTGTTAAACAGCTGCCTCATCTCTTTCCCAATGCATATATTCCCGTCAATCATGCAATGCTTCATAAAAATAGATGAGTCGAACACAAAAACACAAAAACATTTCTTCTGTAGTGGAAATGAACTTTTTTCTAGTTTTAGAGGAATGTTTCCAAGTTTCCGTATGTGTTAGAAAATTGCACATACATACATAAAATCCTCGAAGTATAAATCTAATAAAAAATCCATGCCTGAATTTATTCTGCTTATTTGCCTTTGCGTGCAATAAAAACAGAAAACATAAACAATCTCGGAATCTCCAATGAATTCACATGAGACACAGCAGCCCAGGAGACTAATATATACTTTCTGACACGTGATATTCCAACAAAAAAAACCCCTGGAAACTTACTTGGCACTTCAACCAAATGCATGATAGTCCATATCACAACTAGTAATGCTTGTTTTTATGAGATTGCCAATGCCGGTCTCACCACCTACTGTGGAATAGAGTGTTTTCCTTGTTTCATTACGTTGCGAAGGTCAGTCAAATAAGAATTTTTGATTGTTGACGCAATGAGATAAGGGAATTTGTTTGTTCAAATCGATATTTGCGCTACCTTTGTGGACAGTTGCCGGCGGCTGGTTCCTGTAGGTCTGGACATTTAATATAACTATCGAAATTAACCCTTTTACCAGTCATTATTGGGGTATTTGACAAATGGACCGCGTCCCCAACAGCACTTTGCTTAATTACGATCAATCATTTGGAAGAATATTTAATGTTTGGCCTTGCCAGATAGTTTCGTGTGGATAATGATGTAGCAATTACGACCTATGTGGGCTTAAGCCTGCCCCAACAACTAATTCATTTCTGGGAACTAATGTGGCCGAGCACCGTACAAACGCCATGAATTGTTAGCTAACTTTGAAATTGGAATTTGTTTTCCTTTTCGTTGCTCTTTATTGATCCTTTCAAAACTTCATACATCTGGGAAATATTGCAATGCACCCTGGCAACAGTAGTGGAATAAATTAAAAATGCAAACTTGTGTTTCACTGTACGTGGGAGGACACGGAAAGGTTTTGATTAAAACTCACGCAAAATGGAAGTCTCTCATTACATTTCGGCCATTGTTTGTTGTCCTATCCTAACCCTAACTCCTACCCCTACACAAATGCTCAGTTGCGAGCTTTTCTGTTTTATGGATGAAAATAATTGAAAGAGGTGGAGCATTCCGATTTTCGGTCAAAAAATGTAAAAGCACCCCTTTTGCCACCAAACATTGATTACTTGGTGTGCTGCACTTACAAGGCATCTATCGACGTGATTAATCCTTTATTTTCTCTTTGGCTTTGTTGAATATGCCGTACTTGCGATTGCGAGCTCTAATTACACTGCCTGGTGCTTGTAGGCGGTGTATGCTGCTATTACGACAGAGAAATAGAGCAAGGACGTGAAGTGGGTTGCACTGTTTCATTTGAAAGGTATTTCATGCAAAGAAAATTTCTGTACAGGAAAAGCGCACTTACTTGATTTTTCGGTTATTCTTACCTTAAACAGTCTGAATTCTGAATTCGTGGCAGATATGGTGTATGAAAGCATAATTACTGGCTTTTAGGTATGACTGAATGAGATGTAGAACTATTTAACTAAATCTTAGTTGGCACTTGTTGCAATTATTCATTACTAGGACACCGCTGTGCAATTGCACAAATTGAAGGTATATGAGTGACATAACGTTTTTATATGTTCCCTCAATTTGCACCTTAAATTTCAAAGCGCGTTTTTTTCAGAGGTGTTCCCT
>QYTT01091415.1:0-15726 GCA_006980735.1 Dasypogon diadema
GATAGAGGGTTATGAGGGGGTTGTAAATACCGAATTTGGTTGAAATCCGTTAATATTTAGGGGGTGAAATTCAAAGGAATAGAATTGGAGAAATTTGGGGGTAAACTGCCACCTGGCGGATCCGTATCAAACTCTGCGAACTTCTTTGTGGTGGAGAATAAGTCTCATCCCTTAGCTTTAGACTGCAATTTATTTCATTAAAATTGGGATATCCATTTCAGAGGTATTAAGGAGTTAGTGTAAAGAGTCACCTCCGGGGTGTGAAAAATGAAGGCATTTACCTAGGAAAAATCGCGGATTTTCCATGACATCACTTTCGGTCGAGTTGGGTATCAAAAGATTGCTCTCGACGAGTACTTTTCAAAAATGTATAGTTATAGTAGTCTATCTGCATACAGTCCTGAAATATATAGTCCTAAACATGAATTTGTACTGAAAATTGGGGGCGTCTAAGGATTAAAGTCTTTTCCACTCCTCCCATGTTAGCATAATTGCGATGCAATTTATTGCAACAAATTACGTATGAAATGCAGAAAATTACTACAAGCAAAAAGGATCAATTATGTGGGCATATGACGTCATATGTCGTCACAAAATGTACCAAGGCTGAAGTGCAATGCATTCGAAGTGGAGGGGATGAATTATTCCGTAGCTTGCTAATGCAAGCAATATTACTATGCAGTGGCCGTGGCTCGGCGGCGTATCGTAGTGGGGGAAGCATGACTATACTGGCCCGACTAAAATTGACTTTCAGAAACCAAATTCAGCTTAAGTTAAGTTACTAAAACATGGAACTCGCTTATAGCAACTATAATCGATTTTTAAAACCTGCGAAGGATGGAAAAACAAAAAACGTAGTTTATAAAAATGTGTTGAAATAAGATATTTACAATAAAGTTTGCAGTTAGTTTGTATTTGTATTATTTGCAACATTAGTATCCTAAAAATAAAAATGGCTGCCAAAAGTAACTATTTCATGCGGACGAAGTCGCGGGCAAAAGCTAGTATGTTATAAAATAATGAGATTTATTGTATAGTACATATTAAAAAGGGCAACAAATATATGTATTGAAAATGCAGTTAAACAAGTTGTTCGGGAATGAGCCGATTACCGTGTGAAGCAATTTGTCAATGAAAATTGTTAAATCGAAATTAAACTTCTCCATCACGAGAAAACTAGAAAAACGAAATTACATATTTACAAAAATTTCTAACATGAGTAAATGATAGTGCGAACCAAGAAACGGAACAAATTTATAACTGAAATTTCCCTTGAAATTAAATTAAAACATGAGAAAATTAAAACAAGTTGTAATTATGTACAGACTATTTTGTTTAGCTCATAGCACAAAGAAGCCGTCAGATATTCGATTTTTCACCTGGGAACAGGAATATTCATGGTAGAATGGAAGAAATTTTGCCCTATCTCTGTAAATCGACACATAAAAAATTCACCAATACAATTCTAACAGAATTAAAGGGATTTACCTACTCGTAGTACCTTTTCTTCACAAACGAAAGTACCAAATTCACGTACTTGACTTTATATGGATAAAGCCTCTATTTTAAATCTCGAAAAATATATACTATTAGTAACATTTTTTTTGAAATTTCACTATTTTTTATCGACTCTATCTTAATACGATAAATATGAAAATCCCTATCTTTGGTAACGTCCTTGGTGAGGATGAAGGTTATACACAAGAACTTCAAATTATTAATTTTTTTTTTTAATTCCATTGCATTTTCTCACACTCTAAATGTTTTAAATTAATATGCTAAGATTTTCATACGATTTCGGGATAATTTTTCCTCCAATTCTCTAAACGAAAGTTTATAAATTTTGACAGAAATGAGTTTAAGCTCATTCGGTTGAGAAGCTTAGGCATAAAAGAAAAAGGGAAATATTCAATGCATAAACCCTGAGCTGATCAACAACATTTTACCTAGAACTTTATAATATTAGCTTATTTCATTTATTTATTTGAAGTACTGAAGTAATTAAATACTTGCGACACTAAAAGTATTTGGTAATTATTTTAGTAATTTTGCGCACCTCTGCTATTTATGATATACAGGTATTATGAACTCCTAAGCTATAAACATATTTCTTAATGAAATATGTTTGAAATTGTATTGCCTACTGTGTGCAAAGTAAACAAATTCGAGACGAAAGGCGATCTTAAATTGATAATCACAATTTCTTACGATTGTCGTTTGGCGTCCTTCCTCTTTTGTTTGTATTAATGCTATCTGGCAAGCTTTAAAAGCTCGTTGCAATCGACTATTCCGAACTTCCATTTCTGGGTGACAACTTCATAGATAGTTAATCCATGGTACAAAGAAGCCAAGCTATGCTCACGCCGAAAGCTCTGGGTTTTTGTGATGTAAGCGTTTGTTTTTTCTTTGCTGCCTTGTACTTGTTTATTTAAACAAGATGGCTTAATTAAGCAATCTTAACATTATTAAAGAAATACTTAGAACTCAACTGAGTTTTATTTAAATTAAATCATCAAAAGATTTTGCTTTGTGTGCCCTAAATATGAAATATTTTGCGAGCTTGAAAGCTCATTTACCCACGGGTATAGCGATTGGTATAGTCCGAGTCAAAGTTCCTGACACCAAAAATTTGCACTGTTCTCCGCACCCCATTGTCTAATTTACATTTCTGTGTTCTAGGGGTTTTCCTTTCTGCTTTAAATTTGGCAATCTACTTAGAAACATAACCCCCAACACTTTAATTGAATCAATCAGAAAAATCAGAAATGTAATTCACTCTGCGCAGAACAGATTCCCCTTTCAAATGAGAAGTGAGCTTTTAATACATTCACAAAACTTGAAATCTCTTTTCTTGGCATGCATTATGATAACAATTTTTATATTTCTCAGCAATAAAAGTTATATTTCTTATTCAATATTAACTGTTTAATATGCAAACTATTGCATTTAATAAGTTTATTATAAAATTTAAGTCAAAAAACGCCTATTTATTTAACATCAACTTGGCCCACTTTTACTGAGAAACATATGATTAAGAAAGCGAACACATGCCAAGATTGTGAATGTATTGCAACTTTAAAGTACAATAAATTATTTTATCAAATCTTAACTTTTAACTGTGGGGTTTTCAATTTTCATAATCAGCGTGCTAAAGTACAATCGATACAAAATGGTGAAATTTCAAAAAACAAAGTTGTCACTATTTTTTAAAATTTCCAAAAATTAAAATATTGATTAGATTTAGTAATTATTACTATCTACAGCTTACTGCTACGCATTGAAGTAAAAATATGGACAGAGCATTGTCAACTCAATAATGGCACCACTTGGTGGATAAAAAATTGGACACAAGTTATAAGATATTAACGGCGTAAATGGGCAATTCCCTTAGAAAATAATAATGATCTAAAAATATTTCTTTTATTTCCGTAGAGTATACACAAGCAAGAGAGCGCTTCATTCGAGCAAACATATGTTCTTTCACCACAAAAATTTAATTTGAAAAATAAACGCGTTTTTTGAGAGAAACGTTCAAGCCAACTTAACAAATACAATAGAGTTGATGTTCAAGGGATAGTATTGTAAAAGACATGAAGTTTTTATCGCGAAGAAATATGAAAATTTCTTGCATAATTGAAGCAAAGAAGAGCTTCCAGAATTTCAAGTTTTGTGAATGTATTTAAAGCTCACATTTAATTTTAAAGGAGAATCTGTTGTGCGCAAAGTGTAGTGCATATCTAAATTTTCTGATTGGTTCAATTAAAGTATTGGGGTTTATTTTGCTGAGCACATTACCAATTTTACAGGAGAAATGATAATCTTGGGAAAACAGAAATGTAAATTAGGCAATAGCGTGGGTAGAAAAGTGCAAATTTTTGTGTAGGAGCTCTGACACGAATTATACTTAGGCTACTTGATAGATATTACGTTACTTAGTACCTAGTAGTTCTTATTGCAAGCAGAGAAAAACTAATCCGAATTTACATAATATAGTTACTTAAATATCTAATTATAATAAGCTATAAATGTGAATGCCACTCTATATCTCCTAGTACGCAGCAAACTTTTGGTTGCATATGATCCGAGGGGGAATGTACAACTCAACTGTAAAAAAGTCAATTTAAACCTTACGAAACTTTTGCAATTTTATGAAATTTAAATCCACATTCTCTAAACTACGCTCCTCAAAATATAATTACGTAAATTTTCTTTAGTGTTTAACTTATATTTCCTAAAAAATTAATGTTTTTCCGTTTGTCTACATACAGACATTCCTATGATATTTACAGATGTAAACTAGAGAGTGTTTTATTCCTACAATCATTGGGTGCATTCATAACAATAAGCGGCTTTTAGCGGCTAGCCAACATTTTCGGCTTACTTGTTATGAACGCAAGAGCTAACTCATCCGCTAACTTAGTCTTTGTCAAAGTTCTTCAGCCCAAGAATTTGAGGCTAATTAACCCACTGAGCTTAAGCCTATCAGCTTATCTATTAGTCTAGGCTGACAGCGGCTACGAGTTATGAATGCACCCATTGTTTCCTAACTAAAAATGCGCAGTTCATCTGAAAAAATAGGCGTTCTTGACTGAAATTTCAAAGCTAAATTTATTAAACACAATAGACCAGAAATGCAATTTTTAATGATAAGAAATAGAAAAATTTCTTATATAATTAAATCAAAGCAGTGAGCTTCCGAGGTCCTGTGAACGTATTGACAGCTCACTTCTAATTTAAAGGGGAACTTGTTCTGCGTAAAGTGGATTATATTTCTATTTTTTCTCATTGGTTAAAAAAAGTGTTAGGGGAACTTCTGTAAGTGAATTCACCATTTACCAAACAGATACAAATTTGTCAGAAAACTTGAATTAGAGGAAAAAGCCTCTCATTAGAGAGTAACTCTAATGCCAGTGAACAAAATTCGAGTTGGAGAAATTCTATTGTAGTTTATTTTAACTTTTCTCTTTGTGAAGAAAGACCTTACAGTCAAATGTCAAGTGAAACTGTGAAACGAAAATTATAATTTACTATGTGTTTCGCTGGAAAGTCTGAATTAAATGAAGTCTTCTTCAAAGTTAAAGCTTCAACATTAATTTATATTCCATCATCATTATATTTTAAAATTTCGTGAAACTATAATGTTGAGGTAATTTAAATTAACTCTCGAAAATTTTTCTTAGATCTACGGCGTTATTCGTCTCACATATTCAATTATATAAATCCACACTTAATAAAATAAAGACGAAGACATTTGCGTGCCTAATCAAGTTCACTAACAAAGTACGATGTTTCAAAACATCAAATGTAATATTAAAGCTCATAATTATAAATAAAATATTGCCATGATCATGAATATCTTTGAGAGATTATTTTGGTAATACGACCTGGTAGATTATG
Source organism: Dasypogon diadema (assembly GCA_006980735.1). Lineage (NCBI taxonomy): Eukaryota > Metazoa > Arthropoda > Insecta > Diptera > Asilidae > Dasypogon > Dasypogon diadema. The sequence continues at coordinate 5,398 of QYTT01091415.1, forward strand.
CAAGACAAAGCGAATTTGTTCCAATCAATAGCTGCGTTCTTTTGGCAGCAGAGTTCAGAGTTGTCATACATTAACTGAGTTAAATTAACTCGGTCATTTAGCCGAGTTAAAAAGCTTACTGAATTATTTAAGTCTTCTATGGGAACATAGACGGCGCTTATTGAAAGTTTTTGTGTTTAAAAGTTGATTTTGCTCATCATGGCAATTAAAATATAAATTAACGTGGGCAAAACTGGCATTAAGATAAGTTAGTAATGGTCTTAACTTAACTTATCTCTTAAGAAGAATTAGCTATTTTCTTCATGGATTCCAACCGTTCTTTTGAGTATTTATAACTCTGTTGCCCAAAAGAACGCAGCTAATGAGTACATACGAACAAGAGCAAAATCCGTTGCAGAACATGAGAAATTATTAAACATCTCAGATCATCTCATTAAACATGTACGATTCTATGCGAATTGTTGAACTTCTTCTATATGAGCGCCATTTCTTAGCTTACAATATTAAAAAAATAAAAATTTTGAGATAATTATAAAAATGAATAAATGAATCAAATATCAAGTTCCATTTGAAATAAAATAATTTTCAAATTTTCATAGAGAGCGTTGTTAATCTATTAAAATTACCTGAGGGAAACATTTCGGAGGGCAGAGTTGCAGACGATTCTGAACCTTCAGTGTTACTATTCTGCGTTAAATTATTTTTTGCACTTTCCATTTCACTATCTGCTTCAGTTGCATCTTGTACATTAGTTAATGAAGGATCTTTTGTGCCGTCTGTATTTTGCGTCACTACTTCCATGGGAATAGTCACAGCTTGCAGTGGAGATTCAACTAATTTCAAATCAGTTGTTTTTGGAGCAGCAGACACATTTACATTTGTTGTGTTGCATATTGTTGAACTACTTACAGATGTCATGGCTAAAATTGAATTTGCGGTAGGTTGTTGTAAAGAACCTTGAGTTGTGGGAGTTGTCATTGTAACCGTTATCACTGGTTGAGCATTATTAATAGTACTACACTGTGGCGAATTAGGTGTTATTAGGGGGGAGTTTTGTTGAACTGACGTCGGTGTATTATTCGAAACACTTGATATACTCGTTTGTCTTTCTAAAGCCTGTGACACATTAGTTGGCTGTTTCGATTGAATATTAACTTGTTGCATGTTAGTTGTTGTTGATGAAGACATTGGTGCGGTGGAAACTTGTGGAATTTGTTGCTGTTGTTGGACTACGATATGATGAATAATTCCTGTCTGCTGCTGTTGTTCTCTTTGTTGTTGTTGTTGTTGCTGCTGCTGCTGCTGTTGTTGTTGTTGCTGCTGTTGTTGTTGTTGGTTTTGCTGTTGTTGCATAATATTATTCTGAATTTGTTGTTGCTGTTGCTGATGCTGCTGCTGAGTAATATAAGTATTTTGTTGACCCTGTTGTAAGCTTGCTTGGTGATGCATTTGAGACGTTTGCGCTTGGGGATGTTGAAGCTGGATTTGCTGTGCAATTTGTTGATGTAATAACTGCTGGTTCGAATTTTGTTGCATTAAAAGTTGCTGAAATTATATTTTTTAATGTTGCTGCATTCATTGAGAAGTACATACCTGTTGCATGATAGCTTGTTGCTGTTTAATTTGTTGCATTTGAATTTGTTGTTTATCGGCTTGACTCTGAACTTGTTGATTGCCATGAATTGTAATAGGGGTTCCCGTACTCATAACAACCATTCTATATAAATAGTCTTAAGATTATTTCATTTAATAAATATTTACAACCTACTTATTTCCCGCTGAGGTGACAACCTGGTGCATGGTTTGTTGTTGAATTTGTGGAACGGTGCTTGTTTTTGTTTGATTGGACGCATCTGTCTTAATTCCATGCAAAGCTGGGCGCACAGCTTGTTGTTTATTTCGCAGTTTATTTTGCTTTTGGTTAAGAAGATTTTGATTTTGTGCGGTTTGAGTTGAAACAGAGCTGGCAGGTCGAATTGGCGGACCATTTTGTGGGAGAATCGGAGGCGCTCTTGATTGCTGTTTAGGTGCAAGGGTCTCAATCTGTGGCCTCACTTTAGAGGCCGCTGTTTGTTGAACACCGCAGGGAAATGTTAAAGTCTCTGAAAATTTCAAAATTTCAGTTTCAAAATTTAAACATAAATGACTGGCCCTTTATACTTACGATTACTCTGTTGTGTTTGAATAGCTTGATGGGTTGCTGCTTGCGGTATAAACATACCTTGGGTACCATCAGGCTGGGTGCCACGGATAATAATTGGGTTTGGTGCTAATAAAGTTTGTGGCTGTATACCATTAGCCCAAAACTGTGGAACACTTTGCACCCATGGGGCTGCAATTTGCATTGGCTGCGAACCCGCCTGTTGCAACGGGCTTATAATTTGAGCTGTAGGCATCGTCTGTGAAGCCTGCACACATTGCTGCGTTGACTGTGGACTCGCTGCATTCGCAGCATTCATGTTTTGTGCATTAGTCACAGATGTAGTTGATCCCACTTTTTGCAATACTTTTTGTCCCTGCATATTTTTTTGATTTTCCTGATTTTGTGCTTTGTTTCCCGCAGATGCTTGTATGGTTGACAGTACATTCTGCTGCTGCTGTTGCTGAGGTTGTGAACTAATTACGCTAACTGGGCTGAATACCAACGTCTGAGACTGGCTTGACGGTATTGTGGGAAGAGTATACGCTCCACTAAAGCTCCCAGTAGCACCACTTAACATTGGCTTATTTTGTGCTGTTGCCGTTAACATCTGTGGAGTTAGTTGACTACTCTGGAAAGGCTTTCCAGCAGCTATAACTTGAATTGGCTGCTGCCCTAAGCCCGAATGTAGAATATTACCGGACATTAATACTTGTGGATATAAGTGCTGTAAGTACCCCTGATTCGATATTGACGGTTGCAAAAGTTGTAATCTACCATGGCTCCAATCCTGCCCAGCCGGTAGAGCTTGCAATGGGGACATTGTGTTTATAGTTGTAGTGGTATGCTGCTGCGGATTTACCATTGCAGTGCTATTTGGAGTTTGATGAGGGCTAGCAGGCGGCCCTTCTATGACCTGCATTTGTTGCACTTGACTTTGATTATGTTCAACCATTTGATGTTTCAGTTCTGTTGACATAGCATTTGTGTTTGCTATTTGATTTTGGTTTGGAAATTCTTGCTTCACTTGGATTGCAGTAAACTGTGCTTGTTGCAGCTGTATTTGCTGCAGCTGCTGTAGTTGCTCTTGGGAAATTTGCAGGGGCAACGCCGAAGGCGCTGCCACCTGCGCTGGGCTCTGCGATTTTTCCAGTGTTAAAAGGGTACTCGCAACCTCGTATTTTTCGTCAAAAGTAATCCCAGCCTTTTGAGCAAGTGTCTCCAAACACTTGAGCGGTCTTTCCGTTGTGGTTATAGGAGTCGAGTGAACTTGCCGTTGTTCAGATGAATTACCAATAGTGTTCGCCGTCTTGTACTCATTCGCTTCATGACATCCAAAAGAACTGCTAATACTCTTGCTCTGGCCCGATTTACTTTGCTCCTCACTGTTTACTGTTGACACCTTTATGCTCGGGATATTTGTGTTGTCTTTTAAAGGTTGATTCGAAGCAGTAAGAGGTTTCACTTGAGATGTGCTTACTTTGACTTCTTGTCTCTGAACGTTATTGCAATTATCAGGCCTGCAATTTTAAAATAACAATGCATAAATACACATTTACCTATCTGCTCTAATATATCCTCTCCATATTAGCAGCACACAAGAAAAACCTAACACTCAAGTCCTCAAAAATCACAAATGTTTATAAATAGAAATAATGACATTTGTACTACAAAATTTGATTAGTCGGAAGCACATCTTGAGAAATATTCAGTCAGTTTTCATTTCTCGCGCTCAATAAGGAGCGATTTGAGCAATTACAATGGGAACAGCAGCATTCACGACTTGGTTTAAGCAAGACGAAAAAATATGGCGACAAATTTCATTTTTCATTCTTATTCCCAGTCCCAGTCCCACTTATATTGCACGAAACCAAACCAACGCGGAGACTCTACGCGCGGTTGCGACTGTATTGATTACTAAATGAAAAACATGCACTCATACATCTAAACTAATTTCTTTTTACGAACCTTTCAGTGTGTTTGATATGCCTTTAAACCGGTTTTGCTTTGCTTATGGGAAAATATCGTATTTTATTTGGAAATGTAGAAATGGAAATCAAGCAAGAGGAAATAAAATCCAGGTAAATCAATAAGAAATTAAAACTACTGATAATACCTCTTCATATAAAATTTAAACGTTCGACGTTCCATACTAATAAAAAGAATATATCAACTTAAAAGCTTCCATAAACGTAAATTAAGATCAAGCAAAGCAGTAATCAATAAACACTTCAGCCCCGCACTGCTGGTTATCAGTATACACTCGTTTCCGCACTTTTCTTAATTAAGCTAATCACTAAAATTATTTGCTCAAATCTCACTTTTTGCTTCTAAAATAAAAATAAAATCGCCACTTTAACCCTAATTTCGCAGCCGACCGCACGACGGGAAGGGAACACAACTAACGTCAAGAAAACGACTCCAACACAAATTTGGTTACCTTTTGCCAGCTCTGTTCTATGCGTGCGTCCATTTCATGTCGTCTTCACCCATTATTCGCCATTCACGGCACCGAAGCGGGGGTATGAAATGTGTTCATCGCACAGAACTTGATTGGTTCATTTCATGTCCTTTTCCCTCTTATTTCCCGATGCGCTGCTGTTCTGTCTTCTGTCGACTGCGTTGAGAAACGACACTGGTTTTATCTAACACAGCTGCCTGCTCTACACCTTTTCGTTGTTTTGCCCCCTGACACTCTTGCATTCGTTTCTTGGTGTGCTGTCTTGTTCCAGCTTTGTTTGCCTTTCGTTCGTATAGAATTGTCGCAATGGTTCTTTTTCATTTTTTGTACTTTTTACGAATTCCCGCCATGAAAATTATCATTCTGCACGCACACATTTGCATCTCTTACTTGAAAAAATGAAATCTTCCTTCCTGCTTTCTGCTTTCGTTCCACTTGTTTAGCTCACGCATAAAGAAAGAGATTTGAATGAAGTTGCTTCCATTGTCAATTTTTTTTTTTAAATTTAGTTGAGCCTGAGAAAAGGAAGGCACTCTTAAGTGAAGGCATAAATTGGGTAGCGCAGAGATGGAATGCACAAAGCAGGGGACTTTTGAAGAAATTTGTGGTGCACAGCCACGGCTTTTACTTCTCCAAACGTAAATCGGGAATTGAAGAGGGGGTTCAATTAGGTCTGGGGTTTTGTCACCCCTTCAATTGGGTGTGGCTGTGTTCATTAACGAAACGAGATAGGTGAACCGGCTAAGTTTAAGATGAAATATTGATGTCTTTCTCAGCCGTAATAAGTTTTAATATCTGGTATTAAGTTTTCTCTTTTCTGTTATTTAAACACACGTCGAATTTACATGCCCTCTATCCTTGTTTTGTTGAAAGAACTACTTTTCGGTAGATATGCTTATCTATCCTCTTGAGTTCAAAAAGGTAGGAAATAGGCAAGCAATTACTGGTTTTACTTTTAGGCGTCAAACAATGAAATAAAACACCCTTGTATAACAAGATATCTGGCATCGGCCATCAAATACTAGGAGAATAGGTGGGAGCCAAGCCAAGTACAATGTTTATGTGACAAAAGATGTTCCGAATCAAACCCCATTTTACTCCGAATTTGGAATAACCATTTAAAAGGCGTGCACACAAATGTGATAATTTATTCCAGTCTAGTTTAACGCTGATTCGCTTTGATAAATTTGAAAGTGCAGCATTAAGCAATTATGAAAAGTTTGGAATGAGAAGTTAGCTCGAAAATGCATATGAAAGTTTTCTTTTATTTCTAGCACATTGAGCTAAAAAATGGAATATGTAGAGTATGTAGTTTTAAAAGCCTACACTTTCTGATTCGTGACTCGCAAAGCTCTGGAATATCTGTGTTGCAAAGGGAAAGATGCCCGTAATTTAATAAAACAAACAAATTCGTTCTTAATAGTTTTGACTCCAATCCTGTATTTATATTCACAATTGACGTTTTTTGGTTTTCTAGTTTTTTCGAACAAAAAGTTCTACTTTGAAAGTGATGCTCTTATTGGCAGATGTAGTGCCAGTGAGTATCAAAATTATTCGTTCGATAGATTTTTTTCCAAATTAAAGTTTGCTCATATCTTCATAAGCCTGATATAAAAAATTATTTTATATTCATTTTATTCCTGTATTATTTGCCTACCTTGTAGTAATATGAAGTCATATTTTTGACTTTCCTGTTAAAAGATTAAAATAAAAGAAAACTCTAAATACGCCCCAATACGCCCATTTAAAATTATTCTTGGAAATTCAACCGTTTAATTTGTTTTGTTTACACCTGACGATTTATTTATTTTTAAATCAACAGTTCAGTACAAATTAACATGCGTTAAATACGAAAATCGGGTAGAAAATCTCTGTGAACGCAAGAAAAATATTGTCAAACACAATATACGGGGTTTGTTGAAAAAAGCACACACAAATTCAAAAATAACTACTTCTAAGATAACGAGTGAAATGGGAAACATTATTAAGAATAAGATTAATGATTATACAATAAGACGAACCGTTAGAAATGCCGACTAATATAAACGCGTTCAAACGATACTTTCGATATTGTGTAACAATATTTTGAGGCTCGATACCGACATTTGAGTACTCGATACTATGAGTAAAATACTCACTTATACCTGGGTATCGAGTATCGAGTACAAGCACCAGATAATGTTTTGATATTGATTCCAACCTTTGAATATAGAATGTGCTCAGTACGTTTACTTGTTTTATTACAACATACTTTTGAAGAAATTCTGGTGACTTTTTTGTAAATTTTTTGAAATTACTAGTGAAAACTGAAAAGTTCACGACTCAAAAGTATAAAGAAACCCCTCTCCCTGTAGTGCACTGAAAGTTTCTTCTGGCGAAATTGATCTCATTTCTAGCATCACCGCAAGGAGCTCGTACAAAAGGACCGGAGGAGAACGGAAGACAAACAAGGGGATGAATTGTCATTTTATTTGAAAAATGCTATGACTCCATTAACATCGAATCCTTGGGAAGACATGAAAGAGATTTTCCTGAGCCTTTCCTGGAAATTTAGACAACACGCCGTAATCATAGCCACTTCCATCCCTTCGGAGAGGCTCTTCTCGAAGGCAGTTGCAACTATCACACGAGAAAGAAACCGACTTGGGTCCGGGAGGTTGCAGAACCTGCTCTTCCTTGCGGATCGCCCTGATAAAGAATGGTTTTAGTTCTTCCTTTTATCCCTATTTGATGCCGTTTGAGTTAACTACTATGTGCCAACACGTTTCAATCATCTTTAGCATTTATTACCTTCTAGTTAAATAATCCAAAATGTTTTGGAAAAACTCTATATTTTTAAAAAGGGCCTCGGGCAGCCTTTTCAAAAAGCACTCCATACTGAATAGAATCGAAACTCGCAGCCGGAGTACCTTTTGAATATCGATATTGACGGTCCAATTTACCGGTACTATGTAGTAGTTGGTATCGATACTGGAGGTCAATACTTCGAACCCTATACATAACCGCCACCGAGATAAAGGAGAGATATGAGTTCGCCTAACACTTTTGGAAGTACGCTTTTTCTATTTTAAAGATTTTACTTTTAGTGGAATATTAACAAAGGGCAAAAAATTGCGATATTGATTTTCGTACATCAGTCAATGTTTGACACGCTATTGATAATATTTTTTCGGTCATATTTCCTCAATAGTGCATTGCAAGAAAATAGTTAGTAATTTAAAAAATTCCAGAGGGAGGCTTTCGGGGATCATGACCCCCCCCCCCAACCTATCTTTGTCTAATTTTTTCTTGCAATTGAAAACCAAAAAACTCTGTTTTTACGCATTCACTAATTAATTTCTTTCCAATTTTAATCTGTGATGTTGCAGTCCTCATTTTAAAATTGGTAAATTTATTTAATTTCTTAAACCATCCTCCAGTATTTAAGCCAGTTAAACATAAATTATTTTTGTTGCAAATGCTCCCGGACAAGTATTTTCCTTTTTTCTGTACTCTTCAAGAGCCTGAATTCCAAAGGCTGTGTCCAGTAGCTAACTTAGGATTGTTGTCTGGGAGGAGCACGATCAAAAAAGGATAAGGGCTTAGAGACGTAATATGAGCAAATTAAATGCACACCTTGATAGCTCATTCCTGAGCAATATTCGGAGAAGTAAGGAGGGGACAGCTGTCTCTGAGCATTTTCTGATGCAGAAGTGATTTCAAAGTTTTGTAATGGCGAAAAAGGAAATGAGGCAGGTTGGGTCCATATTAGTTGATTAATGCAGGTTGTTTTCATAGGTGTTCTATCTCGGAGCAGTAACATTCAGTATGAGTGGTTTCTCCTGGTTGAATAACGAATTATATTCTTAACATATCATCATATATTTAGTAACGATAACCTTTTGTTTGTGTATGGGCCGTTTAGGGACATGTTTTGCGACTTTTATCGAGTCCATTTTTGCTTTGCTTTCCGTAATCCAGAAAGATCTTGCTTCAACGGCCCGGGTTGTAGCAGAATATCAATTCTTTTTCGTTGCCAGTAAGTTTTATTGGCTGAAATTGTTTTCTTATATGTATTAAGGAGAATTGCTTTACCAACTATTTCATGATGTGTTATGTTTTTGATTCTAAATAGCGCCATTGATATTAAAGTAGTGTAGACACTTGATTGCACTTAAAACTTCAAATGTGTTTTCCTCAAAATATCAGTAGCTTTTGATAATTTAAGTTGAATTTAATTTTCAATTCGTTGCCTTTTTCTTAGTTTTCTATATTTTCGGAAAATCTTACGCTACATTGTAGATAATTTGATTTGAACAGTATATAGTGCGGGGGTGTTTGTCAAAACCCATGACTGTATTTTAGTTTATAAGAATTAAAATCGATAAATTTTTTCAGTTTGAGGAAAGAGATCTTAGGTGTTGCTCAACAACTTGCAAAATACCTGAGAAGATTTCTTCAAAGTATGTTCGAGATATTTGAAGATCACCTGCTATTTTGGGTTTTCAGGGTTTGATACCTCCTTAGCCAATGGAGAATAGATTTCCAAACGAAAGTTTTTGATTTTTGTTGAATTCATGAGGAACATTTTTGCCGATCGTATCGATAACGATACTTATCGCATTGGTTGTGGAGATGCGTTATACATTCAGGAAATATATAATATTGTCCCAACTACATTTATTCCGTATTTATTGCTCAAGAAAGCTGTGTAGGGATTATAAATATCGTCGCTATGGTATGGTTATGAAATCTTATTCAAAAAATATAATGATATAACATTAAGGCTTTTTTCGTTTTTTTCTCTTTTTTTTTCAAAGAATTTTTGTCTTGTATCCTACATTTTCCTTTAAAAAAGTGTTAATTCAAAAGTGACTATTTACATCATAAACTATTTTTCAGAATTTACAAAAGCCCTATAAATATGGAAGTATTTTTTTAAATAACTTTTTTACTGATTTTAAGTTTTTAATTAAACTTATTTCTTGAAATTATTATTGTTCTCACAGAATAACAATGAAATAAAAAAATAATCAAAAGGACCATAAAATGTAAGCAGCACAGTTTTGAAGCAAAATAAAGTGCGGTCTTCAAAATAGTTCGAAAAATGTCTTGTTTTGATCTGGATGTTATATGTGCCATATATGAAAGGATATTTTTTTGTTGTAAAAAGCTAGTTTTGATCACAACTAAGAATTACAGGATCATTTTTCGTGGATAAACAGCCACTTTTGGCGAATTCTGAGATCGGAAATGGATAAGATTTAAGCGATTTTAACCAAATAGAAAAAAATTAAAATTTTTGGAAAATTTAAGTAGCCACTTTTGAACAGACACTTCTCAAATATGAGTGAATTTTACCATTATTTATAATCTGTCATATGTCATATCATATTATCCGTGATTTTAAACTCATTTTTATATAGAGTTTTATTTCTCGCAATTCCTTTAATTTTTGTCCAATAGTTGTCTATCAATTTTTTATATAAATTAACAAAATCTAGCGGAGTAATATAAACCCATATCGACATGTCTTATTCGTATTATATTACAAATATTGATGGAATAGTTATCAGAAGTTTACATCCAATCTCAGTAAAGGCCAATTTACATAGCAGCAACATGTTTTTTTACTGAAAACCTGAACGAGATGGTTTTATTGATTGATGATATGTGCAAAAAAAGGACAAAGAATGAAGGGGAAAGAAAAATTCTGTTCCAGCGGGGAAATTGACATTTTAGCTCGTAA
>QYTT01091416.1:18189-49108 GCA_006980735.1 Dasypogon diadema
AGAGAGAGAGAGAGGAGCCCCGTAAAGGTTACCTGTACAGCAATTGTTTGGCCTAGCATTTCACACCTTTTCTGCATCAAATTTCACACCTTTGGCACTCTGGCTGGATGCACTCTGACTGCTTTATTTGATAAATGGCCTGCTTACTGCTGGTCTGCTGCCGCCTGCTGCAGTGAAAAACTGTCTTTCATTTTTATGATGATGGCAGAATTGCTAGAAATTATTGTTTGGGTGCTGTGATTATCCACTTTAATTTATTATTACCGCAAAAAGGAAAGAGAGTTTAATAGTCCGAAATTATGACTTCAGGTTTTATAAGCCTGGATGGCTTATAAATTTACTCGTGTTTAGTTCAGCAGTACTTCGATTAAATCACTTTTGTGCGTATTTTTAGGTTTTTTGTTTTTCCACGCAATTTTACTTTCAATCCCTTATGAAGAACATTCTTAAGAAGATGAATATTGCAAATTTTTCTACTTTTCTTTTGCTAAAGGTTCCATAATTCATTTAATGTGAATTTGGAATGGGATTTGTTGGATTCTGTTTTTAATATTCCTGTCGTGAAGCAAAAGATTGGGAAATTTTAACCTGTTGCAAGTGAGCCACAATTTTTGGCATGAAATTTCTACTGTGCAACAGTCCCAATGGCTGCACAAGTACATTGCTTGTCAGTAGAATTGCCTCAAACACTGGTATCCAGATTAATCATCACGCTCTTTGCCGGATTTGAACCTACGCTCACGAAAATCTGCAAACGTATACCTCGGCCACCGGTGTACGGTCAGGGAACTGTTAGAGAATTGCAAAATCGAAACGAACAAAATCACATTTTTCATTCATCCAGCGGGAAAAGAAATTCAATAAGGATCAATCAATGACTCCTAAAAATGAGAAACATATGAAAAAAATTCTTGGCTTTACATTATGGGTCTTGTTAGGCTTGGGAGCTTATCAAGTTATTGAACATTTAAAGGCATCTATAAGCATACCATCCCTGCCACCCACGATAACACAATTCCGACAATAACTCGTCACATATAGAAATCTCTGCTGTACAACCAAGTACATCAACTTATCAAGCTCTCTCAAGTAATATTCAGCTTTTTAGCACCAGCACTCAAAACTAGTTAATAAGATTTTGGTTTATTTTTTACTCACCGAAAAAATTAAATCAAATACAGTTATATTTTACCAATTACCAATAGCCAACATAATAAAACCTTAATTTTATTTGCACTTTTTATTATTATTAATTATATATATTTTTATATATTAGGGTTGACGCGAAGCAGCAGCAGTCTCAGCAACAGAGCAATCACCAATGGCAGCTACAAAATCAGTTAATGAAGTACTAAAGCTGCTTCCGGCATCAGAAAGATGGCACACCCAAAGGTTATTCGTCCTCTTGTGAGATTTCCGACCTAGAGACCTTAGGGCTCAGCTATGTCCAACAGGCAAATGGAAATTCCAATAAGAGCCCATTTATCGAAATTTCAGGTAAGAACGTTACTCATCATCCACCCCCGTTAGAAGTAGGTAGTCTCGATATAAGACTGAGGAGGGCATGCAAGAATATTTAATGGTAGAGTGCATGCACTTTCGGTAAATCCGAAGAAGTATTCACAGTGCTTGTCTATCTATGCCTATCTTCCCAGCGGCTTTTATCTGAGCATCGCTAAGTCGAGAAACTGGATAGGAGTGGAGAACGAGGCAAGGTGTCATGCCTGTAATCAGCAATTTTGTAGCACAGTGCCCCACAAGGGTTAGGAAAGCAGCTGAGAGTATTAGAATGGAAAATTTTTCTATGGCAGTGGTGCTCTAGGTGGTGGTTATGCCTAATGCTACTCCTACTCTTTGGAGACCCCCCGGAGCAAAGGCTTCTGAGAAACCGCCATACGTAGTATGAGAAAAAATCCAAAGCGGAAGGCTTCTCAAGAACGGGTGCCATGTCCCCTGAACCCCTAGGACACAGGCGGTCTTTGCTAAAAAGCTAAACGTGCTTCGGGGAGGACTTTAATACAAGAAGGACAGAGACAGGACCATAAACATTCTTGGCTTGGCGATAAGCGCTCCGGCATCTCCCAAATATAATGAGACGAACGCCTCTATAATAAATTTACTCGTATTCTGACTTAGAACCAAATGGAAGGCTCCCTTCACCAGTAGATTAGTTCAGGAATGGCTTGATGTGTAAGATTGTATCCGAAAGACACGGCAGCATCACATACCACTTGAAGCAATGTGCTGCTTCGGGCTCTTGTTGAAGTTCTCACCTGCATGGGGAATTTTTGTCTTTGGCGTCAAATATTTTGGTTTCAAAAATATTGTGGAAATTTAAATCTTAAAAAAGATTAAGATAGTTTTACATTTTGATATATATATTAGACTCATAAGTAATGTCGTTTTTGTGGAACAAGATCCTCGCGAAACAATTGAAAAAAATTTAGAAAGAATAGACGCTTTCTGGTCAGCAGTTCAACGCCACTTGAAATTAAATGGGTAGTTTCGACTCGTCGATGTATGGGTTCCCCATGTTCTCCGTGGTGAGAGCAAATTGCAAAGATCTTCCATATATAAGTTATTCGCATAAAGAAGAACAGTTTTTGATGGTGTCATAAAGGGAAATGAGAAATAGATTCCCTATGATAACACAGTGAGGGAAAAAACAATGGCCTTGCACTGGAGAACCAACGAGAAAAACTGAAAAATTCCAATATTCATGGAAGCAAAGTCCTTTTTTGTGTTTGATGGAATACTCATGGTGTGGTTTACTTTGAACTGCTTAATGTTGGAAAAATCGTTACTGCAGACGTTCACTATGGTCAACTTTACCAATTGAAAGTGACCATTACAGAAAAACATCCTGCTTTGTTTAACAGAAAAGTTGTTATCCTCCAACATGATAACGCATGACGACATACTGCGAGGATTACACAACAAAAAATTAGGGATGGAAAGTTCTTCTTCATCCTCCATATTCAACGGACTTTGCCCTATCTGACTATCATTTTTTCAGATTCTTGCAACACTTTTTTACTGGAAAAAATTCAATTCTTGTAAACGAATCAAAAACGAAATGGGTGAGCTTTTTTAATCCAAAATTCCAAAATTTTCTAAAGCTGATGATAAACAGATGGCAGAAGGTCATAGAAAATTATGGTGACCCCGAATATATTTTTGATTTTCTAGGAATAGGTTATTTTAGTGTCCGATTTTGCTATTTCGGAGTTAGTGCTTTTCTATTCGTGTTTTATAGTTCATTTTAGAATCATTTATACTTACCTTTGATGTGCCTTTTTGTATTACTTTTATGATACTGTTTTAGTATATTGCATTGATGTTTTGAAAATTATTACAATTTAATTCTATTAGAATTACAAATAGTGTCAAGTCAAAAGTACAAGTTACATAGAAATTGTATCCAAATGTATTTCGACACAAATCTAGTTCACTATGTGTCGAAGGGTTAATAACGTTAAAAGATATAGGTATGTATCTCTTCTCCAAGTCTAAATACGATATTATTTAAACTCAAAATAGAAAATGTGATGCGTTCTATTTACCAGATACATATAAGAAATAATTTTCCTTCCACATTTGCAAGCAAAGGAGTCCCTTTCTTCAGTACCTACAGTAAGACCCCCATTAACGCGGTACTCGTATAACGCGATTTTGTAATATGTAACCCGGTTTCCTATTCTATTCATTATAATGAATAAAATTTTCAAGTCTTCTTGTTTTTAAAATGAAATAAAAAGCACATCATTTCCTTCAATCGAATCTGAACAAACTAAAAAAAGAAATAAATCAGTACCAAATTCCAATGTTAACAGTAATATTATAATTAATGTTTGCCTACGTTTTGCCTGCTTATTTTGAAATATTTTTATCAAAATGCGTCTGCGTTTTCTTATTGTTGTTAAATATATCTATATACAAAAAAAACTGAATATCTTCGAAAACATCAACATGAGAAAGAGAAAAAATTAATCAGTTTCCTCGTAAACCTGTTTTTTCTCCTTATTAGCAAGCAGATACTACAATTGCGTCGTAGAATATTTTTTGCAAAATAAATTCGTAGGTCATGGTAGGCAGTCAGTTCCTGACAAATAGTCGAGTTGAAATTGTTCTAAACGAAATAATTCTCGAATGTCACTAACCCCTCAACCTTGAGTTATTATAAATTTGCAAAATGTAAACAACTTAACCAAGAAATTGCGACCGCAGTTTTAGTGCGAATTTCTGTGGTGCCAAGTGTTTTTCTTCCGCACATTCTGAATGTAAATCAAAAGCAATCACTGAACACACACCAAATTTAGATAGACTTTGTATTGCAAGAGAGCTCTGGCGGCACAACCACTGCCACCTCAAGTATTTTTGCACCTACAAAGCTTCGTTTAGTGGGAGTTGATCTTAAGAAGTCCCAAACTCTGTGCTGCACTCAAATAGGATTTCACCAGTACGACACCTACAAGTGCAAGTAGGTGGAAGTAGTGGTCTTTCCACAAAAAAAGTGGAAATATACTTGCATTCTGCAAGAGCTTCACACGCACACATTGCACTATTCCAACACAGCCAGAAGGAAAACTTGGCGGCACCATGCAAAGCACGTGGTGAAAAAATGCGCGAAAAGTGCGCACACTCCAAAACTTGATTTGCTTTTAGGGAGTTTTTTCTTGCAAATAAACTCTGGTGGTGTTGGGGCCGTTGGGGGTTCTTGCCAAATGCAGTGTGGGTGTAGGAATCCTCTTATTCTTTGTGCTCTCTAGTCTCTTAAGGCTTCAAAGAAAAATAAACAAGCCTGGAGTGGAGTGGAGAAAAGTATCTTTGTAGTAATCCGAAGTGCTTTAGGGGGACTGGAAGAATTTTGAAGCTATAGCTTGCACCTTCCACGTTGGTATTAGTTCGATGCGCTTTACTTGCTAAGTTTTGTTGGTAGCAACGGTCAAGGGCGTTCGTAACTTGAATAGGAAATCGGCGACTGTTTTTGCTTTGAGCTTTGAGTTGGTTTTTATCCTTTTTAATGACTCTATAGAATTGGAAGAGTAATTTCAGTTTTTAACGATTAGTTCCACAAAAAAAGTAACTGCCTTATTGAAAGACAACATTATAATTATTTTCCAGCTGGTAGATTTTGTTTACTGTTTACTCAAATTTCATTCCAGTAAAAATTTTATTCTTTGAGCCATACATTCTGAGTTGGAGTGTTGAGTTTAAAATCTTTGAAAAAACTATTTCCAGTCGGCAAAATTTAAAAGAATTAATTTAAGGTAAGTTCATAAATTTTAGAGACTGCTTTAAATTTAAAGATTTTATTTTACCCGCTCTATCCGCTCTGGATCAACTGGTTTCCCGGTGATTAGTCATCTACTATCCAATTATTAACCAAGGCTGCGGTGCTGGTGTTTAAAGATAATGAAATAACTCAAACATAACTCAGAGTTTTCGCAAAAAAGTGGCCTTTTTAAAAAAGGGGAAATTTAATTTAAAGACAAGGTGTCGGACTCCAGTGCAACGAGAGGAGAATATCTTCCGAGAACCTTGCCACTACCATTCCAATTAATCGTTCCTACGGAAGTAGTGCTAAAAGCACCCATAAGAACTGTGCGAAGAAGTAGTTCATTTCGCGGTGTTTCCTGTAATCCCGGGTCCGATCCGTGGTAGCAAACTGGCAGTCCATGGTCCCCTTTGTTCGTTGCCTCACATCTCTTGCCCTACACGCAACGTGTGAGATATTTTCTCCTTACTGGGTATACCCATTGTACTTCGGCCCTAGCCACAGATGGCTTTCGTTTTCATCACAAGGAGTTCAATTGGAATCACCTCGTCGATGACAAAAATGACAAGCTCTGAAACTGTGCGGCATATGTAAGCCACCCTTGCACGACGGTTAGATGCTTCCCGTGCACCTCCAGGTGCATAGGAAACATCGCTCGGTATCTCCGCGCCCAGATATATAGCAAAATAAATTGTGTCGTATCCAGGAGCAAGCGGCGTTTACTCGATTTCGGGTCGTTAGTCATAGTCATGATCCTGCTTAGGGAAGCGAATTTAGTTGCCGCCTTGTCAGCCACACATTGGATCTGTTCTTCATGGATGATCTTATAGTCATCACCGCTCCCCTGCTTTTCATTAGGATAACCACCTCTGTGTTCTGTCTTGGCTGCGACTAAGGACGATCCAGGAACAGCCATTCACGCATTTCTTTCATTATCATCTGATTAAGCTTAAGCTGCGCAGGACAGCCATGCGGACCAGGCGCATCCTCTCTGCCATATTCAGCCGTAGAACGGATAGAACCGTTTTTGAGTCACATTGTAAAATGTGATGAGAAGTGGGTACAGAGCAGTGAATAGGACGTGCCAATGCCTCTGGCAATCAGTCTAGAACGCCCACAAGCCGTACAAGAACTCTCCCAGTTTAGATACGAAATTCTGTCCCACCCACTATACTCCTCAGACCTTTAGCCTATGCAGATTACCGTCTGTGCAAGAGCCATTTTTTAGAAGGACTGTTTTCGCAGTACAGAGCGTTGGCAACAAACAATTGAACGGCGAATATCTTCGAAAGAGTAGTGAGCTATTGACATTTTGCCCACTATCTGTGATATCGAACAAGGGTATTGTTATTAGTGCCTATTGTCTTGAAAACGGAAACGGAAACGGATCATGACGGAAAAATATATGTGTTTAGAATCTTTGTACTTAGGATTCTGCGATCTATTTATGAGAATTAAACAGAACTTTTCAAAAACAACATTTTGGCAAAATTGGACATAGTGTACGGATTATATTGTGGCGGGTGAAGCTTTTACAGGGCTGGGTAAAACTTCTTAAATATTTAGAAAAGATCTTCGAGTGGGGGACGAAACTTATGGCGGGTTGAGTATGGCGAAGGGAGAGGGGGAGGACCAAGCACGCATAACAGAATGGTATAAATTGTTCTTCGACAATACTGGCTATTTATTAAGTATAGTTTATAAATACCACGCAAGACATTTTAACGGTTTGGTGAAACCAATTGAGAGATGGATAAAACTTTTTTAAGGATAAATTTTAATATTGTAAAAGGATGGTTCTAACTATCAGAGAGCTGTATAAAACTTTATAAGGGTTCTAAAATTACTTTCGAAGATTAGGCTTAACACATTTGCATGTGTTTTACATAAATAATTTGTTATATATTGTGAAAGAGATTTGATTGTGCATAGAGGGAAAAACTGTTTGAACATTGGAAAAAGAACTTCATGAGTGTTGATCAAAACTGATCAAAACGCATGTATGAAAATGACACTGCAAATCGAACGTTGTTTTTTAGCAACTATTCCTTGGTGGCGAAAAATACTCTGAAGGTTGGACAAAACTAGTTGCTGGTTGGCTAAAATTTTTCGATCGGTGGGTTAAACTTTATCAAGGTTGCAAAAACTAGGTAAAATATGTGAATGAAATTAGCATAAATAATTGGTTGAGGATTTTAAAAGGCTATTCCTTTTGTATGAGTTGGGTCTTGTATGGTGGCCAAACGTTCTGACAGCTTGAAAAGCTTCTCTTGGTTAAACTTGAATGAAAATACATATCACAAGTGCTCCATTCAACGTTCCGAAGAGGGCATTGCTTTCTATAAGTTATTTAAGTAGACCGGACAAAACTTTTCTAGGGGCAGATAAAACTATTTGAAGAGTTAGATGTAGCGGGCTAAACGTGCGGATGAGGTTAGCGTAAGTAATTTGTTAAATTTTATAAACGGGTATATTCTTTATATTGGCTTTGCCTGGGTGATGGACAGACTTTCTAAAGATTACACAAAACTAACAGGGAATAAAATTTTCAAAAGATGAGCGAAACATCTTAGGGATTGAACAGAGTTGGGTAAAACGTGCAGAAGTGAATGGTATATAGCACTGCAACATATCAATGGATTTCAAAGTGGATATTTTGTTGTTAACAAGAAAAAATTAACCGTTAATAAAGGCTGCCACTCTTCTTCTTCCCTTCACATTGACTAAAAATTCATAAAGAATTTCTCCATATTCTCAAAATTCCCAGAAAAATTTTATCGTTAGTGAATGGCTTTAACTGAATTTGCGGGATAGCCTGAAATAAAGAGTTGCCTGAATGAATTTGTAGATAAATTATATTAGATACTTTTGTACATATATGTTCGAGTCCTAATGGACCGTGGAACAATTGAATTACACCATTTCGTTCACTGGTACCTTATCGGAAAAAACTGTATTAATTTGATTTCAAGCGGAGAATTCCATACCACCAAGAACCCCCACATCACTACTGACTCGACTCCGACTGCACAGTTTGTATGTCCAATCCCCCAAGTGGAGCAAAAATCCCCAACCGCGAGACGACATCGCATGTGTTCGCATAATCGCCAAAAACTCACATCATACCCATTCAGCCAAGCAATTAATATGCTCCCCAACATCACACCACGCCGGTGGAACCCTACTGCCCTCCTGTGTTCGCCGCTAACTGCATATACACGAATTAATAATCGCGGATTTATCACTGTGCCAATACAATCGAATTCCCGACAACTGGACTGGCTCTGGCATAGCCTAGCCGTGCTTCTTCTGATTCTGTACGCGGCTGTACCCCACAGTCCCACAGCAAAACCTGTAAGTCGCCAGTTGACTCCATCGGTGAAATTGCCAGTACGGCGCATGAGTGTACCCGCGCGAATACACTCACGTGAGCAAGTTCGCAAAATTCTTGGTTCTTTTTTTTCATTTTCGCCTGCATAAACGGCCAACACAACTTAGCATTACGGCGACAGGAGGAGGAAGAAAAACAGAGTCATCTCTCCTTTGTGCCAAATGTGTGATTGGTAATTATTTCGGCGACGCCGAAACTTTTTCCATTTTGTATGTTTTGTACTTTGGATGGCGAAAATTAATAACTCCGGATTGTAAGGCTTTTCGTGAAACGTCGCGTTTAGAACTACACTATTTCTTCCGATCGGCGCGTCGCCCATTGTGGTTCATGTCTGCGGTACGAAAACACGTTTTTGGCGGGATTCCGCTGAGATTTAGAACAGAGCTCTTTTACTGTGATTTATTTTGTGGTGTTCGTAACTGCGAAAGTGAAGCTGGATTCCAGCAGCAAGACGACGGTCTGAAAAAGGGTGGATGCACTTTGGCAGTAAAGTTATAAATAAAACACTAAAGGAACCAACACTTTCAAAAATCTATGGCATGGCAAATGCAGTTTGATGCGGGCTGTATCCATGTCCACGCCATGCGATAAGCCCCAACTTCACATAGAAACGTGGAATGTGTATCACTCTTATTTTAAACATTTTGTATACAAAATAACTTCACTGTCGCCTTTTGGTGTATGTGCAAAATGCAAATGTCTCTTTCATTCGCACGCGGTGTGAGGGAGAGCACTGCTTGCCCCACAGATGTATGTACAAATTTCGCATTTGTGTGCGCTTAAGCAAAAATGTTTTTTGGTGGGAAAAACGATATTTTTATTTTTTGAAAATTTACTCAGTTTCAGTTAGTAGAGTACATTTAATCCGTTCAGTGTGCTGCCACGGTTTACCACCGGTTATTTTTTGGGTTGGTCATGTAGCATTAGTACTTGCACTGTATAGTGTAGAAAAACAAGAACAAAAACGACGTTAGGAAGCAAAAACGAAGGAAAAAAAATAACCGAAAGGAAAACAAGAGCGAATTTCCTTTTATTTTTGTTCTTGATACCCTTTTTTCTTGTCGACAATCCTTTTCGTTTGTTTATTTGCTCTTCATCTTATACATGTATTTTCTTTTGATCCAAATTGCCGCTTCAGTTTTAACTTCTTTTTGATCTATATTATCCTTCGTATGTCCGCACGTGTGTAACATTTTTATTTGGTGCGATTTAGGCTTTTTTATTTCTCGCGTTTCAAGTGGCTAAGTGGATAATTGTGACTTTATCAATTAGTTTTTGTATAATTGATTTAGTTGAGAGAGTTTCGGAATGGTTTAATAAAAAAACGGTTTTCTAGAAACATTTAAGGATACCAATTGGGAATGTTTGACAGTACTATAAAATATTACTTTAAGGAAACTTGTGTTGTGGTTTTTTTGTGCTATTTTTTTTTCTCCTAAATTCAGTGCCAGTATATATAGTAACCAGCTGTTGTGTAAAAACAAAGAAAATAAAATAGTGCTGCTAAATTTAATGTATGAAACCTAAACAAGTTACAATGAAATTACAAACATGACTAATTAGAAATAAAAGTGGAATCCTTGAAGAACAGGCAGAAAACCCGACGGTTCTATAGCAACAGTTTTAAAGATGTATTTCAACCGCAGGATATTTGTCTTAATTAGATCTTTGTTTTTTCTTTTCTAATGCCGATTTGAAATGGAATTCATAAACCTCTTTTTTCTTTTTACATTTTTTTTTAAATACTCCACCAAAAGATTATACCGTTTCCACCAATGGAATTCGTAATACCTTTAGTAGGTTTTCCAATTAAACCATTATTTTTTAAGTACACCATGCATGGAGATAAAATCATTGTTAAAGTGTTTTCGAAGTTTTAAGATGGACTTTTCAAACAGCAAAATTTATACCTGTAATTTAAATTATAATCAACATCGTTTACTTCTGTATTGATGATATCTTCTAATCATCCGTTCCCCTTCAAAAGATTTACAAAACTGACTTTGATACAAATTATTTCTGATTTTCTAACTAAACACACACATACACACAAATCGTGTCACACGAAATATTGGGTTCACTCAACGTTTGGTTTCGGTTGTTATTTTTGATTGGAGGTTGGTTAGTGAGAGATCTACGTTTTCAAAATGAGCCACAATAAATCAAGGAAACTATCATTGAAAACTGTTGTTGAAGTTAACTCTTCAATATTTCTTTCAATAGAGTTGGATGTATCTTAAAAAACTATTGATACGCATCTTACCACGACTAGGAAAAATACAAAGCGCACTGAATTAGTTCCCCTTCAATTCAAAGAAAATCAAAAACTCTCCATTGGTTTTAAGAAACAGAAATGATACTTTCTGGAAAAAATCATTCACTACGACGAAAAGTGGACTTTTCTCGATTATATAAAACGAACCGGAGATTGGTTTCATAAAACTCAAGCCTCAGAACATCTTTCTAAACGTTCCCTATATCCACCGAAAATTGTGGCTATGATGCTGAATGTAACTATTCCGAGATAGACCTTACGCACCGAAAACTCAGCGAAAAAACGCCTGCATATATCAATTGATATGGACCCATTATGCTTCACGATAATGTAAGACCCCATACTTCACAAATTATTGTACAGAAACTCTCAGAATTAGGTGTTATGATGTTCGCCTCTACTTGTTCTATTACCCAGATATCTCACCAACAGATTTTCAACTTTTCAGAATTTTGGAATCATTCCTATTTCAAAAAATGTTTAGTTTATTTCTTCTATTATATGGATCAAGCCTTTTTTGAAAAAAATATTTTTCGGATAGAATCTCATTGGCAGAAGATCGTGGATGTAAATTGTGCATATGTAAAACACAAGAACACGATTTTGTTGATATATAGCTCATTTTTCTCCTTTTTTTCCTACATTCTGAAAATATATTCAAAGAATTATACATTCTCCAAATCATATGAAAAAAAAATCAAAGAAAATAACGAATAAAATTCATTTTTCAAGTCAAACAAATAATCGGACAAATTAAACAAATGATGCAACACTTGCAAAAAAACGGATTTTCCTAGAAATTCTAGTGAATTCAGATCCGTTGCATAACATAGTTAAAAGATATCGCAATGAAAATAGTATAAAAAATAAAAACAGACAAGGCCAAGGAAGAATATTAAACGATCGAGAAGAACGACGACTTATAAAAGAAAGTGCAAGAAAAACCTTTCAAATCAGCCAAAGAATTGAAGAATTTCATATAAGATTACAGAGAAAAGGATGCCTGTGTTAAAACTGTGCGAAACGTTTTAAGAAAACATGGTTGCCATGGAAGAATTTCTAGGAAGAAGCCAGTTAAAAGTCCAATGAATAAAAAATTTCGACTAAAATATGCTGAAGGATGACGAATTTTGGAAAGCCGTAAAAGTTAATTCGATAAAAATAAATACCCGGGCTGCTGATTTAGGGATGCATATCATGAGCTGAAGTAGACAATTTGCATTTTATTGAATGTAAAACGGACATAATTATTTATTTCAACATTCTCAAAGCAAATGTTAAACAAAGTGTAGAAAGGTTAGGCATTTTGCAGCACTTTACATTTCATCAAGATAACGATCCAAAGTATATTTCGGAGGTCGGAAAGCTTTGGCTTATACATAATTGCTCCAAACTATTGCAAACACCTGCCCAGTTACCAGACTTGAACATCATCGAGCATTTTTGGGGGGAATCTGCAAAGAGGCTGTACAATAGAATATTTAATAATTTAAGTCAGTTAAAAGAAGCATTAAAGAATGGATGGGACAATATCGAACCGTAATTTTGTCAAAATCTCGTCAAATCAATGTCAAAACGAATTAAAGCTGTAATAGAGTCAAAAAGATTTGCCACTCAATACGAAATGATTATACTTTTCTACAATTTGTTATTTTTTATATTTTATTCATTCTCCATATAACTTGTGTTCTACTTAAGCGTTAACCTTGTCCTATTATTGGTTTGAGCCACTGTATATTTTTCACAAAATGAATCGTTTATAAAAAAAGGCAATTTTTGTGCCTAATGCTATTATTTCTCGCCTGTTGGTGCATAAGCTTACCAAGTTAATTGTCCAAATTGAAACTTCAGAATGAAAATTCTCAATTTAATACTGAGCGACATCTACATTTCCATTTCCAAAAAGCTTCCTAACATTATGTGTAGCTTCTAAGTATGAAGTCTTTATAATTACTTTCCGACTTACCAAAATTTGTCACTTTAAATTTACTCCTGTAGGTTTCTAGAGCATATCGGTAGAGGTTATCTTCTTCATTACAACGGATCCTAAGAACTTTTTACGCGTTCTTTATCTTATTTCAATATCCTGAGAACCTAATCCCATAATTTTCATTTTCGTTCTTGATCTCATTAAAAGTGTAATCCAACTCATGTACTATTAACTAAGATCTTCCCCCTTCCCCGCACAGCATATACCGGAAAATCCGACTTTTTACATTCTTATGTATTCGTAATATTGATATTGAGTTGGACTCGAATAATTGCAAAACCTACCTTCCCAAAAATTTTGCGCTCTTAACATGTTGACTGCCGCAATTAGCATAAAAGCTTTCGTGAGAGGATTCTGTGTTAAAATGCCTTTGACGTGAGAGAGCTTTTAAATGCCGGTCACCGGTGGTGGTAACAAAACTAAACATGACAATTTTTTCTCTAAAACTGTAGCAACAAAATAATCTACATGATAAATCTATAAATTTGGCTTTTTAAAAAAGTCCGAGATTTTCGTAGTGTAAGGTTAGGTGCACTTCTTGCTGTAGATGTTCCACCGCCCCCATATTCTTTAGGATCCAAATAATATCTGAAAACACCCAAGACTACCATAGCTTCTGATTTTGAAAGTGGTTTAAGTTTCGTTCGCGTCTAAACTCCTGACATTAAAAGTGGTGCGAAATTTCAATGTCGAAAAATTACACTATATATATTGGATGCTATTTCATTTTTTATAATAATCTGCTGCGAAACACTGCAAACACTATTAAAAATGAAAGGCATTTTTAAACTGTAATGAAAATAGCGACAAATGCGGTGTATTTCGGTCAGCGACAGTCAGCGATCTCATCAGGATGGCATAATATGGTGGCCTCGCTGGCCTGGACGCATTAATAGGATTTTCTATTATTCGATCCATATATTGGATTTTTTTCAAAATTCGATCAGAAGTTCTACAATCGCCAATTTCTTCACTTAAAAGGATATCTAATAAGAGTTTTCTTGAAAGTTTCGTAAACATCCGTGCTCGAATGTCCTTGAATAAAATCTAAAACCGTTTCTAATATGTCTTACGCTAATGCTGCGATGACGTCGTTATATGTTGCTCGGTCTTTGGTCATTTTACCGATTGTGCTTCCATCTGCACAAACCAGGTAACAGAAGATTTCGTCCAAAAGGATTGCAATTTATACGGTTGGAGTTTTAGTGTCACTGTTTTTCCCTCCATCACCAATTCATCTGGGTTCATAGCGAACTGTTTAATTAAATCAGTAAAAAGGCAAAATAATTTAATTGTAATATTTTGTTTATGATTTCAATGTATGTATTTTTATCCATTTTCTCTTTCTCTCTCTCTAATTATCTTTGTTATCTTTATTTGCCATTTTACTTCTAAAATTTTATAAAATGCACCGCCACCTATTCGATATATGCCACGAAGCTTTTAAATCGCCTTTTGCAACAAATTATTTTCAAGTTTTAAAACAAGTTCACTTTCGACTGAAAACTGCTGGAGAAAGCATAGTTGTGAAGTAAAATATTATTGACAATCAAATATTGTTGCTTGTTATTCTCTCAAATCTCAATCGTCCTCGTTATTGTTGTATTAAGGAGTAGAACTAATTTTTTAGCCATTTGATACGTTTGCATAGATTTATCGATTTACCAAAATTTGCATTATTCGAGAAAATGGACATATAAAAATAGATTCAGCAGTAACGAGTTTTGTTATTGATAAATGCAAATAAAATTAAACAATTGACTGGCTGACGTCAAATCAAAAACATTTTGCGTTTTACCATTTACAACTGTTTAAACATGAATAATAAAATGTTATTAAAAGAATAAATCTTTGCGTGCCATACAACAATTAATTAATGCTTACCTCTTACGTTTTCTTTGATATTCAGTTTTCATTTTCACTTTAACACTTGCCGCCCAAAAAAATAACTGGGGAAGATGGTTGTTTACTCTATGTAAGGGTTTTTTATTTTGCTGGTGTCAGGTCTTTGCTTAACACATCTCAAAGAATTTTTTGATTCCAAATCTTTCCACTTGCCTAAAAAATGTATCGCAGCTAGCAACCCTCTTTGTAAGAGATTCATGTTGATCCCATGGCATTTTTCCCATTTCTTTACCAATTTCTCCACGCTTTATTTCTCTCCATTGGACCTAATATTAAACCTATTTACTACCATGCTCACTGCACCATCAAATAAAACTTTATTAATTATCATTCCCAACTCTCCGGTATAACTGCTACAAGGCCCTTTTATCCACCATTTATGACACGACGGGAATTCTTTGGCGCTATCCTTATCCTCCTGCTCGCTGAGGATCCATCTACAAGTTAATCTGATCTCGTAAGCTTGGCTTTAGTTATTTTGCATAAAACACCTAGCAAAGTTTTGGACTACTTAATTTATAATACCGTTTTTTTTATTAATTTTATTATTTCAAATTACGGTGGACATATCATATAAAAAGAGGATCTCTCCCCAAATTGAAATGGTTTTTGAACCGCTGCGGAAGTTTTGCATACTCCGTGAAGTAGGTATTACCGACAGCATTCAGTTACATGAAAAAGGACGCCCATTTTTCTAGCTGAATATGAAAGTCGTGCAAAAACCGCCAAATGTGCCTAGATGATACTAAAAGCGCAAAGAGCCACGCTGGCTGTTCCAAGAGCATTTTCGCAACAAGGACTCTTCGACCTTACAATCCAATAAGTGATCGAATACCAATTCAGCTGCAGTAGTGTATAATAGTTTAAATGCAAACTTCTTTGTAACAGATGGGCTAACTTGTTCTATAATTTCTATAAATTGCATTATCTGATGCTTTCGTGCTTGTCATCGGTAACCGGCATTTAAAAGCTCTCTCACGAAAAAGGCATTTTAACACGTAATTCTCTCACGGCAGCCTTTATGCTAATTGTGGCAATGAACATGTTAAAATCTTTCACCAGAAGTGTTTGTATTCAATATCCGAGGAATGGACGATGCAACCACATATTTAAACACGTTTGCTCTCCCCTTTAATATAAACCACAACTGATGAGATTATTAAAAACTGATAGTGCCAGGGCCAGGGCTAGCTACAACTGCACGGCATTTACGTACTATATCATTGCTACCGAAATGTATGTCAGATACCTTAGGTACTATACGATGGCAACAATGCACTCTAGTCATGACCAATGTTGCCAGTCAGACCAACTAAAAAATCCGTAGGCAACACAGAAAAAGTCGGAAATTGGTAGAAATTTTTAAAACACGTTTTTGTAAAGGAAACACATTTCAACAATATTAAAAGTACAAGATTTATTAGACAGACAAAACATAAAACATAACGAACGAAAAATATTTCTATAAAATTTTTGATAATATAAAACCGATAAAAAAACATATCTAGAAATGCAAAAATCTTATTCAAATAAAGTTTTCATTTTTCTAAAGTGATCCTCACCAATTTCAAATTTCTAATAACAGTTATTGAGTTTAAAGTATTATTTTCCAACCTGTTTCTTTTCTTTGTTTTGAGGTCGGTTACAATACTAAATATTCTCTCACATTCTGCACCCCAGTCAATGTAAAGTAAATCGGTAAAATTCCGATAAATCGGTAGAACTGGCAACACTGGTCATGATCTGCACAGTTAGCCTTGTCTTTTCGTGAAATTGACTTTAGTGCTAACAATTTTTCCGAGCTGTTCGAAAATGGGAGACGAACATTCTGGTCTTCTAAGAGACTTTCTGCCTACAACGCTTTCATCCTGTGAGAGCTTTTGTCTAAAGAAATATCGTAAGGTAATAGAGAATTAGGGTTTCAAGACAAAAGGGAGACTACTTTGCATATTACTCCCAGGGAAAAACCTAATTTCGCAACCAGTGCAAATACCTTTGGTATCCTGTCCTGAATAAAGATTTGGAGAGGAATCTCTGAATCGACTAGTGGTTTACTCTACCGTTTAGGTATAATAATAATCGGTGGCTTCCCAACGGCTTCTAGTAGTTACTCTGTTGTCCTAGGTTGGATCTGACAAGACCTAGACTTAGACTATTATAGGTGGTAGTGAAATCCGAACCCAGACCTCATGAAATATGAGTTACCACATTATTCAAGGAGTCACCAACAAAACACAAATCATGTCATAAAGGTTGATTTGCTAATTTCAGAATAAGGACTTTATTTCTCTAGACTCTAGACCAATTATTTTGCCTCGGGAAAATTAAGTAAGAATATTTGACTATATTTTATATATATATATATATAGTCTGAAATATGCCAGATCAGTGTTCGGCCTGGCTAGTCTGGCATTTTCGAGATCCATACGAGATTCATGCAGTCTGGAATGACAGAATGAAGTATCTCGTATTGTTCTAAAGGATTATACGCAGATCAACGAGGAAATTGCCATTAACGTGCTCAGTTGCGCGATGGTATTATTCTGTAATATGCTAGACCAGTATGAAACCTGCCTTAAAGGAGTGGGCATGGTTCATGCAATTCATGGTTCATCTTTCACCTATGAATATTTATTATATCTATCCCGGACTTTGCAAACACACTGATCTTTGCTCAGACCTTCCTAATGCTCGTTTTTGTTATTATTTTTATTTCTTTGAATGATATACAGTCGTTAAGGAAGTCGGATATGAAGGAATTGTTTTTTTTGTTTAAAAATCTGTATACAAATGTGATAAGCTTTATTTTTTGAATGAAAAATGTAGATAATCATAACATTCTTTCTCAAAGAGACATTAGACATTTTTAGGATTAATTCAAAACAACATCGATCGAATTAGTACACGTGCTTCTTGAACCAGGCCTTTTTACTACATCTAAATCTCTGTATGGAGGCGAAATCAATTTCTGCAGAGAATAAAATAACGAATGACACTAATCTGTGCTTCAAAACTGCGAAAATCCCCCCAAATAACATCAAGTGCTAACGTTAAACCAGTCACTTACCTGCAAGCTACAGCTCAGCCCGCTCACATAAATAATTTCTGCAAAGTGATGAATTTTTGTTTCTTTAAAATCTCTCGTGAAAAGATTCGTCATGGAACCAAATAAAATGTTCTTTTTTGCAATATAACGCAAAATAAAATGAGACTAAAATCGAAAATACTTTCTAATTTCAGGTGCTTTTAACCGTTTGGAATTTTAACAATTTTTAGTTTTCTTTAGTTTTTATGTAACGATTATTATCGAAAGTGACAAAATATCAAAATTGTGCTAGTGAAAATTTTCGAAAGTGCATTTGGAGTGACTGTTTTGTTCAAAAAAACTGAAACAAAAGGAAAAAACTAGTTCTAATTATTTTTAATTATATAAGAAGAAATGCTGTAAATAAGTAGGTATGTGTCTATAGAAAATATTTTTAACTTTTTGTGAATTCATCGTTTGCTGTAAAAATATAAACAAATAATCGTAAAACGTAGATGAAAAAGTATCGCTTTCAGATGGAATCGGTCATGATTGAAGATTGAGGTAAGTTGCTCAAATATTTCCAGTCAATTTAATTAAGGGTTTTCTTAAGTTTCACATTTTTAACAATAGAATTTTTATTCTAATTACATTTCAAAGTGAGTACGAGTACAAGAAAAAGTTGCTGGTTATTGTGTTCTCTAAAACAATTTCTTTTGATACATAACATTTTGATATACCCATAAAAGACGTTTCGACCCTGCGGCCTTGGACAGTCATACAACCCCACAAGATCTTCTTATATGATTTTTTATTTCTCGGCCCAGGTAATCCAAATGTTTGGACACATATTCATCGTATAAGCATGGTATAAGCTTTCGACGTAGAAGACGTCATTACCAACCTAAGTAAAAGGGATATATTGCCTTCTTTGAATTCGAAATGGAATCCGGTAGTTTGATGTGGATTAAAGGCAGTCACACACTGACGCGGTGGCGGTGGCCGTCAATACATTTGCTGTTATAATGCAACACCTTAAAAGTCACGGAAGAGTTCTCCTCCCGTCTCTATAAATTTATTTATGATCTCCTTTTCCTATCTTCAAGACTTTTCGAAATAAATTAATTGAACGTCTACCACCCGCGAATCACTCGATATTTTTAAATGTTATCTACCGAGATCACACCGAGATCCTAAAAATAAAATAACTTGTAATTTAATTTAATTTATTAATGATTTAATTCTGTCTTCGATAAACTAATAGTTGCTAATATTATTCACTTCTCAGTATATGTTATACATTTACTACTATCAGCGTTCACCAAAACACAAATCTCGCAATATCTCGAAATCATCTAAAATATAGACTAGGGATTTTAAATTCCTTTTTCAAATAAAAAATACACCGCTACTTGCCATACACACCCTCGAGCATTATTCCGCCTGATATTCTTCAAATGATTTTTCGACCTGTGTTAGGTATTGATGTAAAGGTAATCGGCAGAGCTTTCAAATTGTTTAAAAAAAATGATATGTCAGTCTTAATTTTCGTACAAAACGAGCGAAAACTTGAAATTTTGGAATTCTAATTCCAAATTTTTGATTTTGAAGGCTCTTAATTCTCTATTACGCTGATACAACTACCTAACTTTCTGTTTTATTTTTATGCCTAAACAGATACCTGTTGAAAATAAAAAGAGTAATGTCAGTGGTACAAATATTTCAAAAGTTAAAACAACTTCAGTGAAACTCTGACCTGAGGAGTGCAATAAATAGTAAAGCTCAAATATCTCTTAAAGGAGCGAGTATTTTCATATGGTCTAGAACAACTTTTTACTCAACAAGCATTGTTCTATCGATGGAGAAATTATGAATCACTTCCACCGGAACACCCTGTATATAAGGTAGGTTAGTTAGAGCCGCGTATTTTTGAGCCTATATATTTATAACGTTTACTTATTAAAGAGCCTATATATTTTTATATGCAAAAATTATTGAATTATCTGCACAATGTTTTCATACGTGCCTCCATCTCCATAATTATGTAACTATATGAATTATAATTTTAATTTAGATTTCTTACTAAATAACATTATTTGATTTTTTAAATATAACATATATGTATATAGATGTAATTGATTTGCAAAAAGGTGAATTTAATTTTCAAACGGGGGAATTTAATTTGCAAACCTGTATACTTTACAAATCTGCAGAATAATAGTTTTCCATTAAAATACTAAATAAATTCTAAGAAATTTTTTTCCAAAATCACATTACCCATTTTCTTGTTGTTTTTTCAACTCAAATTTTAAAGAAATACATATAAGAAAAACTATCCGGTGAATTTATGCAACTAAGCGATGCCATCTATAATTTTATTTCCGGATCCTTTGCTTTATAGACCCAAAAGGAAATATGATACAGACTAAACGAAAAATTGGTATAAAAGGAAAACCTGACATGATGGACTATTTTTAATAATGAATATTTTTCTCGTAATAAGCACCTAAAATATTACCGAAATCACAATTCAAATATCAAACAGATTTTTCATTGCAGACTTGTGTAATTTGAGAGGCAATAAATTCAATAAACTCCGATCAGTAACGTCTAATTTTATGGCAGACATCTTGTGCTATATATGTACTACATGAAAACTGAAGCCATGAGATTTCTCGTAGGTAGCAAAACATGTCCACTTTTATATGTGCTTTGATTCGTTTAGAATCAAAATAAATTTAAATGAACAGAATTCAGTGTTCAATTTAATACATATAATTAGAAGTCAGAATTTACCATGCTATAAATTTATTAATAATGTTTGAGCCATTTCAATTTATACCAATAATGGCGAAATATGATATTACCTATCTTAAACCTTTTACAGCTCCAATTATATTTGTTAAAATTACATTGTTAATGGCCTAAAAGATATTGAAAATCCTATAAAATATTTTGTATTGTGTATTCGCCCAAACACATGCTTATAAATCCACTTGATTGGCTTAAATCGTATTGTGGTGTCCTCTTTTGTACTGATTTTCAAGGAAAAAAGTACTTTGTGACAATTGTAAATTACTTTCGTGGCTTTTTCCTTACATTATATTGTCGTTTTATGTTAACATCACCTTTTAATCGAAATACTTAATTTTAATATCTGCTTAGTAGAAAAAAAAATGATTTCTACAATAATGCGAATTTCAAAAACTAATACAATGCAAGAAAATTACTTCTTTGCATAAGACTTTATCAGATTTTCTTAATTAAAAAAAAATTTTGGAAATAACGGTATTGCAATGAACCATTAATTTGCCCTTACTTTGTATAATATAATATTACTTTATATAATAAAAAAAAAATAATATAATAAATCCCGTTTAAATTTTAAGTTTTCGTTCTGAAAACATCTGCTTGCAGATCTTCACTGATTGGAGAAAATTTCTATATGTATATCGAGGGCTTGTATAAAATTTTTCAAAATATTTTTATTGTGGGATAGGGGATTTTCACCATAACCCCTCGACATTTCTCAACCACTATGCTTTCACCTACAAACTTCAAGCATTCATTAAATACCCTGCATTCGTTAAACGATCAAGTCCCACTAAATTTACGAAAATTGCGCAGAAAACTTTGCAGTAATTACAAAACAGCAAAAAACTACATTTTAGAATTCCCTAAGCGTTTTCCTATAGGTATTGATGGAGCTTTTAGCAATATTTCCTTCCGAGCTTTTGGCAATATAGAACGGGCATCCATTACTAAAGATTTAGAGGTCTCAACCAAACTATGGATCAAAGCTATGCTCTTAAGCCGAACAATCGCAGTGCAGCGTGGAGGAAACACCACAAAACCCACCAGGTGTTCCCGCAGCATTGAACGGTGGGACGTCCCGAATCTTTGAATGCACTGGGAACCAAAAAGAAAAGAATCATGAAACTATTTTCATGATAAAAATAAGAAAGTTGAATAATTATCGCCCATTTGAAAATTGATGTTGATTTTTGGGCGCTTCTTCAAACTTACAATATACAATTTGTGTCGTTTTCAGGTTCAATATACCCAGAAAAACAATCTAGTTTGAGTGGTTAACAGCCATTCAGGAGCTCCATATCACAGCAGTTTAAAAAACATGGTTTCAAGAAAAACGTTTTCAAACTGAACTGGATTTGTTCAGAAGTAGGCAACTGCTACAATGCTTTCGATCATGGGTCACAAAATTGTATTCGTCCCGCCATCTATACAGATTTACTGTATTATGTTCTACGGCCCATACCATTTAATTTTTATACCCGTGTGGTATATCATGTAACTTCTGGAACAATTCAAATACGGTAAAATCGTTTTAGTAGGTACCTTATTTTAGAAAATCCAGGGATGTAAAAAATGAAATAGTGTCAATTTTTCTAACTCTCCCGAATAGAACCTCCCCTCAAAATAAAAGCGTTTGATGGTCGCTGCTGACCTAAAATTTATGCATTATTAATAAATCAACATGTATGGTACTGCCTGCCTTCGATTTTTCGGCTCCAACCTCCAAGATACAAAATGTTAACACTAAAAAGTACAGGAAAACTAATCCCAAAAATCTAACTTAGTGTCGTAGAGCAGTGCTGTATCGAATCGGTTTCTTCTTATGACATCTGTCTTTTTGGGCAAAACTTGTTCTACAGCAAATAACTGGGTGACTAACCTTTAATATTCCTCAGGTTAGTAATTCAATAACAATTTCTAGCCATTCAATGGCAACCGTACCAACAAGAGGTCACTCAATGGCGAACGTAAATTGCATCTACGTAAGCAGCATTTTCGATGAAATTTTTCAGATACAATTCAATTTGGACGTATTCTTTTTAACTAATTTTACCGTAAATAATCGTTGTTTTGAATAAAAATAGAATTTGGGTAGCAAAAAATTCCAGTAAACAGCCAAAGTGGTCAAAGAGTTCTAAGTTTTTCTCGATATTTGACGTCAATCAAGCAAAAAAATGTTTGGCAGAACTCGTTCGCGCATGTTGTTAACTTGTTTTATAATGCATAAAATTTGCATAAAATCAAGGCCCCATCACAGTACCTTTCCCATGGTACTTATTTGCGTAAGCACTGGGAGGATACCCATAACACCATAACTTCAATAAGTCAAACTTTTCTTTTTATTATGGCAATTATTGCCCAAATACAAATTACGACATTCTAGGAATGCTTGCCAAAAATTTTATAATGTCGCTCGAAACGAGTGTAAAAAGCAATTTTGCATACTGAGAACACTTGAGTTAGTTTGACATTGAATTTTAACTGGTTTGTTTTGACTGCGACGGAATTGGATTTTTTTGCAATGAAATTTAATTAAAAGAAGATATAAAAATGGTAACTATCATTTTATTTTAGCTTTTTATATTTTAAATCCCAGACTAAAGAAGCAATTGATAATTCAGGACTCCTGGATGCAAATCCTATTGCTATCTATCAATGATTGGGTTTTTTTTGCTGCCAATACAAACAATTCTAGGCCATAGAGGCCAGTGGATATAGAAAAATACGCTTTTTGTTATTAGCTGTGTTTTGTTTTGGGCAACCGAGTTATGAAAGCTCAAAAAAAACGGTTGGAATCCATGGAGTACAGAGTTTATTCTTCTTCCTCTGTTTTTCTCTTTTTAAGCAAATCCGAGATAAATTTATCTTAATGTAAGTTTTGTCCACGTTTGTGCTTATTTTAATTGTTATGATGAGCAAAGTCAACTTCTAAACACAAAAGCTTTCATTAAGCGCCATCTATTTTCCCGTAGAAGACTTAAATAACTCACCTTATTAACTCTGTAAAATAAACGAGTTAATTTAAGTTAATATAGCTGTGTTCTTTTGGCCAACGGAGTTATGAAAGCTCAAAATAACGGTTGGAATCCATGGAGTATAGAATTAGTTTTTCTTCTTCCGTTCTTCTTTTTTTAAGCAAACCGAGAGAAGTAAACGCCGTTATTAATTTGAAACGAAGAAGTCGAAATGGGGTGGAAGCGTATTCTAGGTTTCGTCAGGTTTCGTTTAGTAAACCGGTTACTAGTCCTTAAACAGTTGAGTACACGTTCCCAATTCTTCGTTTATTTCTCAGGTCGATGAACACTGGAGCTAGCAATGGCCCTCGTTCAAAGGATTGCGATTGTCTCGATCCCGTTACCTAGTAAAAAAGGTGAAAAAGGTCCCCAGTAGTTTTTACCAAGTGGTCAGACAATGTGTTTACTGCTTTTGCAATAGATTTTTCTATACGTTAAGAACGCACATCCAATAATGTTGCCAAGACAAAAGTAAGGTAGAGAAATTGAAGACAATAAGAGTCTTTATCAGTTTAATCAGTATACCAATCTGCACGACCCATGCAAATTAAGAAATTCACAATAAATTAATATGGAGGCAAATTCAGTTGCCAGCATTTACTGGTCGTTTAAAGCAGAAGATTCGTATAATGTGACAATGCTTTTGACATTCTTGAGCTAACACCTATTCAAATTACCTTCAAACGACGTAAAAAATAGCTGCATAACCACTAGTAATAATCTTGAAGAATGCAGCATAACTGGTATAATTTTTAACGCCACAGCCTCTTCTGTAGATGAGTAAATCACCGAAATTCATCCATAAATCATATCTTGGGAATGCATCAACCGAAAATGTATGCATTAAAAAAATCCACAAAATACCGGCCATTTTTACCTCATTTCAATTTTTAATTGCATACCAAATGAAGCATATGTCAATTAAGGCTGGAAATAAGTAAAAATTATTCCAAGTCCTCTTGTCCTGCGGAAGGTAATTGGAGTTTTTTTCTCTCAAACACTGGAACGAACACAGAATTTTTGCATCCCACTGCGATAGGACTGAATCTGATGATGGATAGGTAGCATTTATAGGCTTTTACACACGCTGTAGGCAATAACCAACCCCTACCAAGTGGCCAATTCACCATCACTCGGCCACTCAGATATATGCAGTAAAATTGGTTGAACTATGGTTGAAATATTCCAACAGAATACCACCCTGAGCCGAACCATAAAAAACCAGGTTTTTTGTATGCATTAAAAATCGCGCCATCACCACCCAACAGAAATCGATATTTGCTGAACACCGCGACTATTCGTTTCACCCTTCCTACCTCCCACACATTTCGAGTGAGAGATTTTATTTTCTGTTTTTTGTGTTTTTTTAATCTCTTTTTCGTCCATATACCGCCCCAAAGCTGTGATGTCTGGACTCATTTTTCTATGTCGGTGGTATTTGGTGCACGTTAGAAAAAAAAAGTTCTTTTTTACAAATTTCATTGCATGTAACATTCTTGGAATGTTTACTTCGGACATGATCAAATTTTAAAGGGATTCTCTCTAGTTTTCAGTTGGAATTAACTCTTTTTAACTTTAAGAACATCTTACTACGGTCAATTCCTTTTGGGAATACTGAACAGGAATTGTTTTGTATTTGTCAATTTCACAAAAAAGTCATTTTTGAATTACATATGACATCCCTTTAATAACGACCCGATTATTTGCAGCATTTGGTTTACCTTTACAAAACTTCTAAATAGTTATCTTTCCGACTAGCCTATGACCCATTTTTCAAAAAGTGTAGACATCGCCTGAAAACAATGTACAGACTCTCTATTCAAGTTAATATTCTAATCTCATTAACGCTTTTTAACATAGTTCAATATATTAAAAAAAATAGACAAAGAAACTTTTTCAAGTCAGAAAACTAGATACCAGTCTTGGCTATTTTCTTTGAGGATAGCAATTTTGCCGGTTTTATGTGGAATACGACGAAACTGCATAGCACAGTCGCCGCTACTGCGAAGCGTTATTTCCCAAAAAACCGATAACACTTTGGAAGAGGTTCATGTTGTCGGAAGGTATTTCATACTTAGTATATAAGAAGAGCTTAAACTTTCTTAAAAACCTTAGTTCAGACTAGGTTTTTGAGATGGGACTCTTGTACAATATCTATGCTGGTCGTCGTTACATATGGTATTCTAGTGCGTCTAGAAACCCTTGTTATATAACTAATGCAATATATACATGAATTTAAAGTGTAATGAAATCGATTTTTAAATAAAATGGGACCACTACAATCGTTGATGGAGGAGATATGCTCCATGTAACAATTAGGCAACCCATATCCAAAAATATATGACTTCTGCAAAAAGTCATTGCTGGAGTTTTTCTTTTTTATTTTCTTCATTTTTAATGCATTTTGTAGGTGTTTGATGTTGTTATGTTGTTTTCTTCCTATACAAAAACTGCTGTGATATATCAGGTCACTAATCTCTACCCAAATCCACTTTTTACGTCCCGGGTCGTATCATTTTTTAATCTCGCATCCAACCAACGGCAATAACTCCGACATGACACACTGAGGCGCCCATCTTCAGCTTTACCAGCTCAACTAGAGCGTCCGCCTCCACCGAAGTGTGTTTTCAGTACACCCCGGGATCCATGAAGTCACATTGCTTTTAACTCACCTGCTCTACTCTTATTAGGTGAATCGCCGATTGTTATAAGACGTTAGACAAAACTAAGCAAACGGCTCAAGAACAATACTAGTCTGCGCCGAATAATAGGCTGTATGAATACTACAGCAGCATCATCTGCTGTACAGATGATATAACTATAGAAAACTAGCATGTGACAAGACCCGTAGCTCTCAGGTAGAAGCACCACTATAACAGTCTAAAAACTCTTGGCAAATTTAAGCCAACAAGCATACCCCCTATGGAGTGTATTGGATCCACAAAACGAGGTTTTTTTAGTTTTGTAGTCGGTAGTAATTAAGTGGATTTTTCTGCTTACTAACGGATGCATAGATATAAATAAATAAATAATGTTATCATGGACACTCCTATCCGACAGTCAGTAACAATACTCTGGACCTATAACCGATGATATTAGTTAAACTACTTAGACCCAATTGCTCTTCAATTCTTTCGTCCTTATTTAGTATTAGCTGCATCACAGATAACCGACCTAGTCTAAAAGTTACCAATATCCCATCACTGATTTAGTTTTGAAAAGTCGGCCTGCTTTTCAACTGTGGTTTGGCTGCCACTGTGAAATGATGAGTAATAGAACAAATTAATTAACCACAGTTGTGAAGATAACAAGGATTTACATAAGGCATAAAACCTATCAGTACTTGAGACAGGACCATGAGAGTGTTGCGCCGGAGTAGTGAATGCGTATTATTTGGAGGAGTACATATACTCATTCACCTCCGTAGTAATCTTTTCATTGAGGATACGATGTATCGAGGCGACGGAATCAGAAGTACTGCCCAAGATTGAAGACGTCCGTAACAAAATATTGACTTGTATTTGATTTGTATACTAACAGAACTCAAGAACTCCTTTGCAGGGTTCGAACCCACACCCATAGAAGTGGAAATTTGCCGACATGCGCCACAGCTCGCTCGGTCACCGGGGCGCATGTGAAAGTCCTAGATAGACTTCGAACCAGAATGTGAATTTCTACTCTGTTAAGTGTCCACTTTACTGAGTGAGTCCTATATAATGACAATTTCGACAATTAAAAATTTTGTACAAAACATATTCACCTCTCAAACACGAAAACTAGAGTAGTTACTGTAGGTTGTTCCCCTACTCTCTATTCTTTTACTTTATTTTACCAACAATGATATTGCAATATGATTGCCTGTTGTTTGTGTAATATCACTTTTTCAGACTTCGGAAAAGCCAGAGCAAATGACAATATTTTTTCTTTCCCAAAAGATATTCCCTATAACTAGTACTGGTATTAGAATAACGTTTGTAAAAGATGCTTTAAAAGTGTCTAAAGAGTTGCTCAGAAAAATATTTGAACACAAACTGCGATTCACTTAGCTGTTGGAACCAACAAGTTCCCGTCGACTACCTAAAGTTCAAAGAGTTTGGAAAATAATTTTAGCATCTTTAAAATAAATAAAACAATAAAATATTCGCAAAATGCTCTTTTTACTCGATTTTTGCAAAGCTTTGCAATTTTCCATTTTTAATAAAGAAAGTTCGAGCAAAAAAAATGCACCTTTAGTTGTTTTCTAATTTTCAATGTAAAGCATGCAGCGTGGGCTTAAATCTTTTGTATGCCAAGCATTTCATTAAAAACTTCTCTTGACTCTTTAGAAAGTGAGAATAGTCCGAAAAGTAGTTTTAATGCATCTTACAAGAATTCAACCCCACACTTTTACGGCTCTATTCATCCCCAAACAGTATTTCAACGGATCACTCCCTACCAACACACTGAATGTTGGGGAACAACCAAAGGTCGTTTAACCGTGTCTTACTACATTTAAAAGCTCACTTAACCTTTTCTTGGAAAATTTTATAACCCACTGTCTACATAATAAGAGACAGCCAATTGAAAAGAATCACCCATCAGCCATTCCATGAAGTGGAGTAATAAGTATCAAAATAAATGCCCCATCATCCCCCAATCAAGCTCTGTTTAAAAGTGGTTTTTGAGTACCACAGTAACAGGAGAATCGGGGCTTACCACCCAACCGAAACCCTAAAATAGAAGTGAAAAAGTGAATCCATACATTTGTTGGCCACCGCCCTCCTCCCTTTTCCTGGTACACAGTGAACATACCCATATAGTGGAGCTTTTTTCTGTGCATATTCACGGCAGGTTAAGCTTCGATGAAAACACTTTCTCACTTTACATGTTTTACATCCCTTTCTGCAATTTGTTGGTACCATTCCTCACTCCCTAGAGAACCGTTGATGCTACCAAAATCTTAATTCTTAGGTAGAGAGGTGGAGGGTTGAAGTGGAATCAAGTCATGCATGCATATCACCGGGAGCAGAAACGGATGGCTGTGGATTCACGAGCACAATAGTATCCACCACCTCCTTTCCCATTTCCAGAGAAACGAAATGTTTCACAGGCGTTCACTCCCGCCGCCAACCTTCATTTCCTCCCAATAAAAACAAAATTCGACGTGTGCAGTTGCCAAATAAAGGTGCTGTAGGTCGCGGTTTTTTCACATCACGTTCGTTGCTGCGTGGTTGGGGTTGGATGGTGAAAGCTCCTAGGTCTGTATCGTAACAGCCGAAAACCAACCTCGTAAGTCTGTGGTAGTGCATAAAGTCATTTACTCGGCAATATATAATATGTCCGATATGCAAGCACATCCAGAGATTCGGATTTAGCCTGGATAGATCTGAGCAGTGGGGGAGGTTATTAAGCTTAAATCTCAATATGGGAATTCACCCCAAACCTGTCAATGGATCCCAGCGGAGAGAATTGGTAAAAAATTCTGTGGCCAGGTTTTTTGTTTCCAACATTGCACCACCTCCTCGCTGTAGTGCATTTTTGCAAATACATGGCGAAAAATGTATGGTGTATTACAGAATTCATCCCGTTTTTTAAATGACCCTCCCTCTTTTCTTTTTTTTTCATCACTCATTCAGTAGCAGAACAAGTTGAAGCTCTACATTTTTTCCACCCTTTATGTTCGGACGCAAACTTTTATTTACTTATTATTAAGCTCATACCAACCCCGTTCATATACAGCCGTAAAGCATTGAATCCAACTACTGGAGGATGGGTTGATTTGTTCGGAAACATTCAGGCATGTTTTGTTATTACTCCGCATACGTTGTGCTGGTCACAACCCTGGAGATAGGGTCACAATTGAGTGGTATCAGATTATCTTTAAGAAATGGCAAGGATGCGAAAAAGGTTAATGATTCCAAATCTTCTGAGAGCGGATCTTGATAAAAGCTGTTACGGCAGCTTTTCAGCAATTTACTATGAGAAAAAAATGTAGACTTCTTTTTTTTTAATTAAAGTAATCGTAACCGTTTTGTGGAACATTTTAGACCTCTTACTTGTAGCTTAATATACCGTTTTGAAAAATTTTTTTTTAAAGAATAAGGGGCAGTTGTGAAAAAATACCTAGCCGTACTCCTGCGATATTAGTAACAGTTCCATTAAACATTATGTACCTAAAATAAATTAAGGAACGTGCGTCTCACGTGCTCCCAACCTTTAAGTTATACCATATAAAATTAGTGATAACAAATCCTTCTAAGATTGATTGTGAAGGATTTCCCTCCAAAACAATATTGAGCTTCCTACTAATGTTCATTGTGGATACGTTACGGGGCCATTTGAATCTGCCAGTTGTAAGTCCTATAAATAACATAAAATCCTCAATTGTTGGTGTTAATTCCTTATACGATTCCGATTGTCTGTAGTACAAGGCTCAATACTCAAACGTCAATTGGATGTATGTGGCATTTACACTTCAAAAGTAACCACATAAAAGATATCTACAACCAAATCAAATTTAGGGGCAACCAAATTAAAATCAACATGAAATAAATCAAAATTAGCGTCAACTTTTTCAAAAATTTGACAACTTTTTGAAATCCAAATAAACTTGAATATCAACCATTTTAATATGCAAAATTGGTTGATATTAAAATTTATTTAGTTGTATTTGAATTTGAAAAATTTCTCAATTTTTTGAAAAAGTTGAGGCTGATCTTAATTTATTTCGTCTTCTTTTTAAAAATGGCGGTCTTATTTTGATTTGGTTGCTCCTGAATTTCATATAGTTGGTCCTTCTTTTGATTTGGTTATAGAGATCTTTGATATGATTGCGTTTGATGTGTAAATGCTATGTGGCATACTGATATGGTGACTTTTTCAAATTTAAACTTTAATAACAACCAGTTTTGCATGTTACGTCTCTTAGTGTAGTATACGATAATATACAATGTATGTTTTCTCCTTGATTTGAAATTTTATAACAAGTCCAACGTTAATACCAGCCATAACACGGACTCAATCTATAGTTACACCTACTACTTTTGACCAGTGTGCCGAAGCATCTTTAAGACTTTTTTCAATACACAAAGTAATGTCATTTCCTGTCGTTGTTTCTGACATAGGTCACATATGTATTTTTTGTTTTGGCAGGGATGTAGGATTGAGAGGCCCTTCGGATTTAGGCCATTGCTGGGCACATTGTTCATCCATCTGAGGATAATCAAAATGCCGAACGGATGCCATTAG
>QYTT01091416.1:49128-64377 GCA_006980735.1 Dasypogon diadema
AGGTTTTTTGTTTCCAACATTGCACCACCTCCTCGCTGTAGTGCATTTTTGCAAATACATGGCGAAAAATGTAGGGAGTATTACAGAATTCATCCCGTTTTTTAAATGACCCCTCCCTCTTTTCTTTTTTTTCATCACTCATTCAGTAGCAGAACAAGTTGAAGCTCTACATTTTTTCCACCCTTTATGTTCGGACGCAAACTTTTATTTACTTATTATTAAGCTCATACCAACCCCGTTCATATACAGCCGTAAAGCATTGCATCCCAACTACTGGAGGATGGGTTGATTTGTTCGGAAACATTCAGGCATGTTTTGTTATTACCCCGCATACGTTGTGCTGGTCACAACCCTGGAGAAAGGGTCACAATTGAGTGGTATCAATGAATAGCATCAGATCATCTTTAAGAAATGACAAGGATGCGAAAAAGGTTAATGATTCGAAATCTTCTGAGAGCGGATCTTGACCGGAATGATCGATAAAAACTATTACGGCAGCTTTTCAACAATTTATTATGAGAACAAAAATGTAGACTTCTTTTTTTTTTAATTAAAGTAATCGTAACCGTTTTGTGCAACATTTTAGACGTCTTGCTTGTAGGTTAATATACCGTTTTGAAAAATCTTTTTTAAAGAATAAGGGGCAGTTGTGAAAAAATATCTAGCCGTACTCCTGCGATATTAGTAACAGTTCCATTAAACATTATGTACCTAAAATAAATTAGGGAACGTGCGTCTTTTTTCACTCTTAGCTCTGAACTCCCAACCTTTAAGTTATACCATATAAATTAGTGATAACAAATCCTTCTAAGATTGATTGTGAAGGACTCAGTGGTTGAAACTACTGTAATTATCATTACTGGGCTATGGTCACTCTCAAATATTGTTAACCCTTTCAGCGATCGAACGGGTTTTGCCACTTTTCTGATCTCCCTCGGAATTTCCCTCCAAAACAATATTGAGCTTCCTACTAGTGTTCATTGTGGACACGTTACGGGGCCATTTGAATCTGCCAATTGTAAGTCCTATAAATAACATAAAATCCTCAATTGCTGGTGTTAATTCCTTATACGAAAAATGAGAAATTTGTCAAATAATACCTACTACTTTTGACCAGTGTGCCGAAGCATCTTTAAGAATTTTTTCAATACAAAAGTAATGTCATTTCCTGTCGTTGTTTCTGACATAGGTCACATATGTATTTTTTGTTTTGGCAGGGATGTAGGATTGAGAGGCCCTTCGGATTTAGGCCATTGCTGGGCACATTGTTCATCCATCTGAGGATAATCAAAATGCCGAACGGATGCCATTAGCAATCCAGGCACCCAGGATGCGTTCCCACCTCTTTCGTCTGCTCTGTGCAGTTCATTAAGAAAATGGTCTCCTAGGTGTTTAAATATTTTCACCGAAATATGGTTTTAGTCGGAAAATTTTCGATTTTGAGCTAGCGTTTGGTTGTTCCAGCAACCGGGATTACGTGGTGGTGGTGGTGGTGGTCCAAAAAATATTTAGATGTCCTCTCTCGCTCCAACGTTCTCCTCAGTTTTATATTCATCCGTATAGATCATTAAATGTCTCAGAGGAGGAATTACAAAGTGAGGTCCCTAATCCTCCCTCCTCCTCCCCACCCACAGCCTTATGATTCCCCTGAACACTCTGCCCTTTATGCATCCACTGCAGTGATCGTGGTTTCACTCCATCCCTCTGCAAAATCTCGATTTTTTTGGGAAGAAGAGCATTGTTGAAAGCGCCTTCAACGTCTGTAAATACTAGCAGTATGGGTTGATTGTTAAAAAGGAAAGGGAAATATGGTGTTTATCACTTCATACAGTGCAACGATTTAAATCGTTTTAAGGAGTATACGGCCAATTTAGCCTTATCCATTCTTATGAGACGTACATCGCGTTCGCTAACTTTAGCTACGTTTTGAATTTACCCAGCTGGTATAGTGGTTGCGTCTTCAGTAGTATTGAAGCAGTTATAGAAGTGTTCCTTTCAACAGTATCTCTAAGCATTGCCAAATCGAGTTAGCCCGCTCTCCGCCCGCTTTGATCACATGGTAGTTCATCGACATTTCACTAATATTTTCGATTTTCCCACAGAGTACGGTTAGTGTATTTGTACTCCTGAAATTTTTAGCTCTGCTATAGGTATGCGCTTGACAAGGACTTGGTGACAGCCCTAGTATTTCTTGACTTTTCGAAAGCTTTAGATTCAATTAACCATAAGCTACTTTTATCTAAGCTACGAAAAAATTATAATTTTTCCAGCTCCTCGATAAGATTGGTAAAAAGTTTTTTGAAGTGTTAGTGTTCGTTGCTCTTCGTCGTGCTGCTAGATGGTCTATATGGGGCTAGGCTATCCTCTCCATAATATGATCTAGTGTAATTTGTGTGTAAAATAAAGC
Organism: Dasypogon diadema; assembly: GCA_006980735.1. NCBI lineage: Eukaryota > Metazoa > Arthropoda > Insecta > Diptera > Asilidae > Dasypogon > Dasypogon diadema. The sequence goes on from QYTT01091416.1 coordinate 51,536, forward strand.
GAATTAAAATTTTCCGGGAACTCCTTTCTTAAAAGTCTGTAATTAGTTTTATGAAACGACTTAAATAGTCTGAAAAAAATCAGAACGTTGAATTATGTTTATTGAAGCATAATTACCAAAAATTATAAATGTTCCCTAAGATAAATTCAAATTTACCTTTTGCGCATCAATCAACCAACAACTCTTGACTACTTGAAAACCCAAAAATATAGTGAAATACGACAACTCACCGCTTTAAAATGTTTTAAATACTTTTCCTTTCCTGTTTGGACACAAATCAACAAAAAGGAAACTCCCAAAACAATTTCCCTGCAAGTATTTGCGAAATTTTGTAATCCACTGCCACTTTTGGAGTATTCTTAAGAAAACAAAATGAAGAGATTGCGCACTATAAAAGAAGACAACTACGACCACATTGGAGAAAGCTTATTGTGCACTTCTGGCGAAAAGTATCTGACCTTACCACTATTAACATTTTATCCTTGCTGTAGTGTTTCGCAGTAATCCTGTCCTAGCTCAACGTGCATTCGTACACAAATCGAACAAACAAAGAGCTCTCGGAAACAAAGACGACACGATTCGGCTGGGTTGGAGTGGAGTTGAAAAAGGACAAAGTGGAGCGATAACAGTCGAAATCATCGCCAGCTTTATACACATAAAATCAGACAACATAGATCTGCAAAAAAAAAGTCGTTTTATTTCGCTACTTGCTGACTGTTGTTAGTGTCGTTTTAACTTCGGCTGACTCATGTTTATCGTTGTTGGTCGAAAACAAAAAGAAATCCTAAGGAACATAAACAATAGAAAAGACTCCAGCCTATTTTATGAATAAACTCGAATAAAAGTGATAAATCGTGAAAGGGCCGCGGAAATGTTGATTATGGGTAATAATAGTGCATACAAAAGTCGGAGGAGCGACATCTTCCGTCGTGTGACATGAAACGCTTGTGAGCTCATTTCAAGGAACCTTTACAAGCTGTGAGTGCATAAAATGGCGTCAGCATTAAATCAAAATAAATAATTTATCACAGAAAACTATACCGTAAACAGCCCTTCCCAGCTTGGTGAAGGAGAAGTATTATAGAGATGCATAGAGAAACATCCAGGACGCGCCTGTTTGTATGCAGTATGCAGCTACAGTTTGGATCATCCAGAATCAAACAGAAACCGTTTGTCCTTGTTCCACATCCTCAGCCGAAGCTGCTATAAAGGTACTACTATTACTCATTTATCCTGTAGTTCTATACAATAGCCTTCCTTGTGTATGTGCCTGCGCTAACAACGATGGTCGTGCAATGTTTTATGAGAACTTTTCAGAAAGTTTCACTTAGAAAACTCTACACATTGCCCGTTGCACAAAAATTCCAACAAAACGAAATGTCGACGTGAAAGTTTTCACTTTCATGCAAAATTTAGCAATGAAAACTTTTTCCAACTACAACTGGAATGTGAGGAACTGGAGCTTAAGGAAACGATCCGTTTTTAATGGCAGGTTAATGCAGCTATGTGTCCTGGGCTCCCTGTTCTCTATTTTCGAAATGAATTTAAAGGTGAACACACCTGGCAGGAAGTTTTATTATTTAAGTTACTCCACTCTCTTTAAGTTCTTGCGTTGACCCTTATCGTTGTTTGTTGAGTTCAAGGTAATTTTATATTTCTACGCACACATGGAGTTAATTATGAAGAAATCAGAATAAAAGTGTTTAGAATTACAGTAAATCCGAAGATGATTATTTTGAAAGACTTGTGACTGCTTTCATTCAGAACTAAAATTTACAGAAAATGGGTATATAAGACGATGTATACCCAAGATAAAAATTAAAGGATGCTTACACTTAACTTTAGACTTCTTTCAGACTTTGTTCAGAAATAAAAACGGAAGAGAGGAAATTAAAAGTAATTTTGCACCATTTTTAATTTTGGAAATTCGGAAAAACAGATTGTTCTGCTCGTGTAGAGCAAACAAGCAGAAAGAAAATTAACACAGGTTATTATTTATTCCAACAAAATTCAAAATAATTCACTCAAATCCAAACACTAGAAACACTATTTCTAAAACAAATTCACTCTATACAGGGTGTATCTAAAACCTGTTGCCAAACTTTACAAGCGCCCTCAAAGACGTCAAAATAACACTTTTTCCTCTTATATAAACAAGCTAAAGGACTTCAAAATATTGCCATTTTAAAATTTTATCTGTTATTGTCTATACCTGAGTGGACGAAAAAGGAAATTTTTGGGTACGTCACAAACAAAATAGTAATGCTCTTGAAATTTTAACTTCTTTGCAAAATGCTACCGTTTTACTTGTATTTTTAATTCCTCAGAATGTGCCAAAATCAGTAATCATCAAATTATATAAATAAAATAATTACAATTTTATTTCTATGATTCCGTGGAAAATTGTTTAATAAAGATAAAAACGCTTAAAATTACTATTTTAATGAATTCCTCGAGTTGTTTATTTCGCTGATAAGGCTTTTCTGATTGGACTTGACCACGATATACTTCAAAAATGTTGCTATTGTTGCCTCTAATATATCCTATTCCATAATGGAATTTTCTCCATATATTTTTGAAGCTTTAATGCCGTGTAATGCAGTGCAGAAATTAATATATTGGGTTTTCATTTTAAAAGTTACAAGCCCAATTGTCTTGGTATGGTTGAGGGGAGGAAATTTTTTTCCTTGTCAAAAAAATTGTCAGAATATCATAGGAGTGCTGATCATAAAATTCATTAGATTTTCAATAATCATTGGCGTACTTTCATTTCATATGGAAAAAATACTGCTTTCCAATCCCGCTTTGGCCTTGTTTTTTTATAAATAGTTTAAATCTAGATTGTACAGAGGTTGTTCTATTGCGTGCATGTCCATATTTTGAAGATACAAGAAAACCTGCAGCCAATATATTGGTTAACAAAATCTTCAGGTAACTCGTAGAATTGAAATATAAGCTGGACACGTTACTGATCTACTACTTCTACTCCTCTGCGTGTAGGAGCTACGAATTTCCAAAGTGGAAATTTTGGCATTTTTTGAATTCGCCAATTCCTCGAAAAAAACTGTGCACTTTTCCTGCATAGTTTGGAATCCTCACAACAAACGTTGATCAGGACACTTCAATGAATGGATATATAGTTGGCATAGTAACTTTACCAAAGGACAGACTCATATTATAAAATTTTTCTGATTAATGTCGTCTACAAAAACCTTAAAAACATATGGATCTATGAATTCACAAATCCAAGTATAAAGTTAGGTCCCACATGGCTTTCCTGAGGAACGCTTGATGTCACACGAAAAGTTTGGAACACAGCTAGCCTGAACAATACCGATTAAGTATGGTGTAGAAGGTACGATTTAAGCCAGAGCAGCCAGAGCTCTGCGAGGAAATTTGTCAAAGGCCTCTGGGTGAATCGGTATATACATCCGACGCTCCATCTTTAGCAGGGCATATGACAGATACCACAGATAACAAGTTCGAAACGGTTGGTATACCCCTAACAAAACCATGTTATTTCGTGTTTGTTATAAGTTTACGATTGAAAAAGGCTTCAAGTAACTTTGGTGCGGTTAAGAGCAAAGTCATAGGGCGGTAATTTGTTATCAGTTCACGTTTTCCCATTTTATGTAGGGGAAGTATACATTTGATGATTGCCATAAAATAAAAAAAATCGGTGTTAAAGAAATACAAGAACGATAGGATAATGGTATAACAACAGTTTTTGAAACATAGGACGGAACGTCGTCAGGTTCAGATGCATAGTTGGAATCAAACTTATTTAAATACCGTTCAAGAGTTTCATAGTCAATACTATGAATATTAAAAACTGTGTTTTTTTTTGCCAACGGAGTTATGAAAGCTCAAAAGAACGGTTCGAATCCATGGAGTACATTCTTTCATTCATTCATTCATTCTTTTTATTATATTTTTCTCTTTTTAAGCAAACCGGAAATAAGTAAAGAAATTTATCTTAATATCAGATTTAGTGCTGTGTGTATCCTAAAATTATCCCCTCTACTTAGTCAATAAGCTTTTCATCACGGTATTCCAGAGCATGGTTTGTTTGACATTTTTAGCTAAACTTAAAGAACCACCCTGTAAAGTATAATGCCCAGATTGAGTTAAAGGAATGTAAGGGAAAATTAACAAGCATAAATTCCTCAATTAACGATTTTCATATATAAAATGAAAATACTACTAGAATCGAATTCGAATCGGCAGTCTGTAGAGTTGCAGATATGTACCCTATATCTGTTTGACCATTGGTATTTCTACAATTTTCAAAAATAATTATGGCATTATATCTCTTCCGGAACTTATAAAAACTTATAACTCGGTTGCAATTTATAGGAAAAATTACGTATATACAAATGAATAGTTACTTCATTTCTCTGCTCTCTATAACAGCGAAGAGTTCGTTTTTATATGGTTAGGTTATCGTAACATCCTCAACACTCATAAAGGGGGTGATAAGGTCAATTTAATAAAAATGTTCTTAAACCTTCATCCATCAACAACGTCTGTCACAATATAGCACCATGACACTGCAACTGGATGCTTGCATTTCACTAATAGTGTAATTTGTCACAAGCAACGCCATCAGTTCTCAATTTCGCAAGGGAGCAGCTTCTATAACCTCCCCAACCTTGAATCAATCTTCTGAGTCAATAAACTTTCCCTGCGTTTTTCTCCAACATCTCTCCTCGTTTTCCTTGAAGGACCTTCACCCTCCGTGTTAAGCTAATTTGAGCATATGACAAAGATAGAGAACACTTCCTTTACCAGACCGAAAGGACACCAAGCTTATTACATTATTTACACGCAATGAAAAAAGTACGCTATGCCCCCCCCCCAAGTGAAAACAATTTTCAAATCAATTGCACTCTTGCAGCGAGGGTATGTGCAGCAACATTGTTTGGAAATTACCCGTCAAGTGTAAATTGCATTGAAGCAAACTCAGCGCCGCTACCTGTGCTCTAGCACAGGAGCGCTACCTCCCCTGACACAGAATCTATTATCCTGGCGGTTGCTCCCATTGTCGATTTTACTTATGCCGCTGCGTTACATAGAAGGGGAGTCCTTTGCAAATGCACAAAGTTGCATTCATTGCACCCTTTGTACCCAACATGCCGCTGTCGGAAATCATGAATCACTGTACTTTTGGACTCCAGGCTCAGTTATTCAGGTCTTTATTTTTACACTTTAAGAGATTCCTGAGTACCTAAATGCTACACTGAGGGTCGTAAGTAGGAAAATGAACAGCATTCAAGTGAATCTTCTTTTTGGAATTTCTCTGGGTTAGTAGGGTTATTGGTTGTATGCATATCTCAAGTAGTTGTTGATTTGGATTGAATAGAAGCTTTTTGTGTATACAAGATCCAAGGAAACTTCAGTAGCTTAACGTGCTTTAAGATTTTAAATTTCTTAACAGCGAAAGTTTTCTCATCCGTCGTTGCACATGCGGTAGACGAATTTGAAATGGCTTCAGGATCTTGCGGTAATAGCTTCTGATCAAATGTCCCGACCGGTTGGAAAGTTATTCAGTGTTAGAGTTGATGGGGTCAGTGTGAATTTCTGGTCATGTGCAATATTTGGTCAAAATTGACCACAAAATTCACATTTTTAAACTTTTACCTTGAATAGCCGTAGGAAAGCCACAAGTGTCCTTTTTTAAATGAATTCTACGAGTGAGAGGGGAGGGTTCCGGGCAAACGTTGATCAGAACACTGCAAGGAATGGATTGGTATACCGGAAATCGATTAATTTTAGATTTCTTACACTCTGCCAGTAACATTGGTTACCGATGATGGCGTTCTTTTAGTGAATGACCATGGTTCTAATTTTTCACTTTGTTTTGTTAATGAAGAAGAGGTAACAAGATTAGTTCTCGGGATTCGGTTAAATGCAACAGGTGCGGATGACATTCCTCCTCGCTTTATTAAAATTGTACATCCATCTATAATCAAACAATTATTGCATATCTTTAAATCCTGCCTAACTTTTTCAATTTTTCCTCGAATATGAAAAGAAGTCACTATATTGGCTTTGTTAAAAAAAACCTTTCCTGAAGGACGCAGACCATTCATCTGCGTTTTATTAGCATATTATGCTTCTTTTTTGAAGGTCTTAGCTAAGCTCAGGGGACAGCCCTATGATGCACACAGCACAGCTTAGGCGGAGGGAAATTTTATGGAAGAGGAAATTGGGAAATTAACCTGACAAATGTTGCAAGTCAGCCAGAATTTTTGGCATAAGATTTTTACTGTGCAACATCCCAGTGGCATCGCAGGTATAGTTATCGTCAGTCGAATTGCCTCAATCACTGGTAATCAGATAAATCTTCGCGCCCTATGCTGTTTTTCTGCTATTTTTCTATGCAGACCGCTCGGCTATCGGCGTGGGCTTTCTCGAAAGTATTGGAAAAATTTATAATGCAGCAGATTCGAACTTATCTAGATGAACCTCCCTAGCGAATGTCAATCATAATAGCTGCGAATGGCACTTATTAAGATCATATAAGTTTCCTCGTTCTCTTGGATTTCTCTAAGCCCTTCGACACTATTAATCAGCTTCGATTTCTTCCTAAGTTATCCTGCTATTCAACTAATCCATAATTTTCTTGCCTATAGAAGGCAGCAAGTCGGCATCAATGATACTCTGTCTAGTTTTCTTCCTATCTTCCGCGGTTTTTCCCAGGGTTCTATATTGGGACCACTTTTGTTTTAGTATTTTTATAAATGATTTCCCGAAAGTTGTTAATGATATCAAGACTCATACATACGGCGATGATGTTAAAGTTTACCTTGACAGACCTGTTAGACTAGTAAAGGATTGTTTTGCCCATTTGAATGATGATCTTGGAAATGCAAGCCAGTGGACGGACAGTAAGCAATCAACTAAAACTAAACCCTGTCAAACCGCAATACATGATGAAATGAAATGCTGCGATCATGTGGGTGCAATTGTGAGTAAAATCTATAGACGTCTTCGACAATTGTGGTTGTCAGCCTACTTTTTAGATTGTTTGAGGAAAATTAGGGTTAAACGAATTACTTGCCTAAAAGAACTTTTATAATATGACAAAAAATATAAGTCACGAGGTATGTACTTGAATTCATGGAGAACATAAAATTCACCATATCTCGAAAACAAAGCAGTCATATAGAGTTGTTGACTGCATTTTAGGTCTACTATCAGTCCTTTCAATTTGTACCATTAATTCCGGACCACCCTGTATATCTGCCACTAGGTTTATCTCCTTATTGTTGACTAATATTATTTTTACCTATGCTATTTTTCTTTTTAATCTCTTTTAAATTTTTAAAATGCTTTAAGCCAAAATGAATTGCTAATTTATTTTCCATTTCGTATAAATTACTTATGAAAAAATTAGAAATAAAGGGATATAGAGATTTACGATCATCCTTCTTTCTCCTTCTTCTTTATTTTTCTTCCAGTCATTTTTCGATAAATCTTCCAATCTCAGCTGAGTTTTTACCCTAGAAATCGAAAATTTGAATTACATAGTTTGCTACTGCTTTTTGTTGTGTTTTCATTTTATTATATGGGTGCTAGTCTATAGGCTTCGTCGAATATAATCTTATATATTTGTGCATAAAATAAAAGGTAAATTAAATAATTTTTTATTAAAAATATGCCTGTACTACGCCCCTTGTATTAACGACATGTAACTTATTGATTGTAATGTAAATACCTAAAAGCAAATCCTTTAATTTCGACTAATATTATTTTTCTCTATGCTATTTTTCATCTCCGTTTGGTTCTCTAAGAAATGAATGTGACGTGACTATGTCTTCAAAACTGTTCTAACGTTAGCCTACTTTTAAAATTTTTTTAATGTACCTAGTTAGCGTAATTTTGCATGACAGAAATCCCCTCACCTCATTCCACTCCACTAAGATGTCACATCAATTTTTAATAGCATTGGGCCCCTAAAAAAGACAAAGAGAAGTAAAATTAACAGTTAACCGCGAATTGTGAAAGTAAAATTTATGACGCCAATTTCGTTTGAAACAAAGAATTTAATTCAGAATAAATTCTTACCTGAAAACAAGAGTTACCTCGAAAACTGGCAACATCAAGTCTTCTAACAAAAGTTATTCAAGCATAAAAAACGAATAAAAAGAACAAAACCGCCATGATATTTGCCGTCGCTTTGTGAAATCCACTCACTTTTTTTTCCTCTTTGTATCGTCTGCCTATTCATTCCTCCACCCACGTTTACAATGCATACGCATTAAAAGTTAATACGTCCAGCCTTTTCTATTTTATTTTTTCTTCTCTCAAAATTCGAATAGTCCTCGATCGGTGCCATTCTTCTAATTGCCGTCCTCCTCTTCACTCTTTTCTGCGCTTACTGGAGCCGCCAACAAATTACACTGAATCTGTCGCATTCTACCCTACACGACGCCGGTGGGAAAAGGCATGCATCCGGTGATTTGTGTGCGTTCTGAAAAGTGCACCTTAAAACGAAATGAATGCACTTGTTTGATTCTATTTTTATCTCCCTTGTTCTAATACCGGTGGCTGGGAGTTTGTTCTGTCGGCCGGTTGACTACCTCAACTCTTTCATATGACGTCAGCGGTTAGTCACTCTACACTGGCTGTAAAAATACTTTGGTTGTGTTGTGTACGCTTGATGAAAAGTGCTGCCATTACTGTGTTTAGTTGGGTGAGGAGTTTTTAGCGCGCAGTTCCACTGTTAAATGTCGGAATGTCGCTGTGTGCGGTGGAATTTTTTTACTCTTTGTCAGCAATTTTCTCGGCGAAATTTTAAGTTTACATGATTGCGGGGAAAAAGCATAGAAAAGAAAACAAGTAATTCGTAGTATCGTTGTGTGTGCGTGTTTTGATTTGGTTTTTTGTTCGTTTTTCTAACGCCAAGTGACAGTATAGTGTCGGCTTAGAAGATCGCGTTTTTTTCTTTTGTTCGCCGGAATGCATTTAAGAATTCCTAGGCGAAAGGAGCAGCAAATCTAATGAGAACGAATTGTGTCGCTGTCCCTTTTTGGCAAACGTTGATTGACAGATTCCCATCCCTTGTCGCGGATTTGGATTTTTTTCCTCTGCTTGCATAAGTTGTCAAAAATTTTGCATTTGGCTTTGGCGCGGCGACTTTTTTTCGTTTAACCCGTTGTGTTGTTCCTTAACCGGTGTGGCTATGCGTACAGTGATGTGTGCGGTCATTTGCTAAGATAATGAATAAATAAAAATGAAAATTGAAACGAAAGTGAAACAAGAAGTGCTGCCGACTGTTTAATCGATTTTGCACTGGATGACTGCAATAATCCGCCAAAATTTGCTTGTGATGCGTGACGGCAACGAGCCGAAGGAAGTTGTGAAATCTTAGTTTAGACGTTAATTTGTGATTTTTACGCCGAGTATCGCTGTCTCGCTTTATTGACTTTGTTGAATTTATATTTCGTGCTGTTCTGATCCGTGCTCGGTTGTTGTTGCATTTTCGGCCACTCAAAATATCAATTGAACTCGACTGAAGTGACAGACTCGATTCGAGTTGTTTTTTTATATTTACCCTGTGCCGTCATCTTGCTGTAGTAGTTGTGTGGTATTAGTGGCGTGGTGCATTTAGTTAGTAAAAAAAAAGTTTTGCTTTAATTGGTTTTCACGCAAAAATTTAGACTAGATTCAGGCAGAAGGCAATTTTTTCTCAAATTTTTAAATGAATTTCTTTTTCGTTGTGGCAAAAGTTTCGCGTTTTTGGTTGAGTGGAAGCACCCTGCATACTAGTAGTCCTTGAGAATAGTAAGTTGATTCTTCTTTGTTCTTGTGGGTGAAATCTAAAAATTTTAAAGAATTTTGTTTTGGTTGATATCAGGAAAATTCGGGCGATGTGAGCGACGATTCTATTTTTCGCGCGTTTTCTGTTTCCGAATTGCACTGCTGAACATTAAAGCCATCTTTCTTGAGTCACTTCTAAAAGTATCCGGAAAAGTTATATGTTGACAAACAGTGCGAAAAAAATGTCCACACAATTTTACTGATCTTGTTGAATTAGAAAAGCAGAACAATCCTATCGCTAAGTTTAGTTCCGCCCAAAATATGGCATTACTTTTTAGAAAGGAAATGCAGATAATAAAATTGATTTGTCTGCTGAAAACTGCACTTTCTGATTCATCTGGATTTCGGACCACGGCAATATTGGAAAATTTTAAATACCTCGGAATTATTATAGACAATAAACTTGCTGATTACATTAGGGGAAAAATTGCCAAAAAGATTTATTTTTGGCCTCAACATAGCAATATTATTTTCTACAATACACTTTGGTTACTGCTTGACACTATTGTATGCAAACACTATTAATACGTCGACAAGATTATATCTCCTTTAAAATAAAAGCTGTATTTTTTGCACAAGATCCATACAGATCTCAAAATCCAAATCTTATTTAGTGCTCTCACATATAGGTGCATTTTTCTAGTCTTAGATGTTGGTACTGCTTGCTGTCAAACTCAAAAAGTGGGCAAATATGTATAAGAAGATTGTAAGGATTAAAAAAACTAGTAAAATTCTTACAGTATAATAAGCTAATACCTTACAATTAGCAGCTGTCAACTTGACAATGATTATCGGTACTGCCAACGTATAAAATTAATTCTAATAAGATTAATATGACCTGATACCGGAATACCTGATTAGAAATAATCAACTAATAAAAGAGGATCAGCCGTATATCCTGAGGAGAAACGAAGGCTTCTAACTTAAAAGATGGAGAAGAGTCCCTACGCAAACTCTATTACATGAGAGTCAGGGTTGTTCCGAATCAACTCAATGATCGACTCAAATGAAAGGGACTAGGCAGGCGAAAAATTGATCTTTTTATTTAAGTTTTAGAATCTACATGAAGTCCTAAACGCATTTACAAAATTTTATGAAGAAATTCCAAGAAATGTAAAAGCAGTAGTCAAAAATATAAGGACTGTTTCGATCTACTTTTCTTTTTTTCACATACAAAACAAACGAAACCGTGTAAAGAAAATTCCTGTTTTCTGTCACCTAGTTAGCATCAATTTTCCAAACACACACAAACATATCTGTTCATATGCATGCATGTATTACTGTTAGATTTATAACTGATCGTTAAGTGGGGAGATATGCCACACTACCTTAAAATGGGGGTAGTGTCTATTTGTTATTGGGTTATTAGGTTTTGTAACATTGTCAGCCGTCCATCATTATATTGTATATCGTGAATAATCCTATCGTTTGTTGTGAATAATCATACCGTGTATGTGTGGGTGAATAGTGCAATTAATTTTGATTAATAAAATGGGACGTTCGAAATTTGATGCCAAAAATCGAGGAAAAAAAAACTCCGAAATGGAAATTCAGGCAGAGTCTACGCATATACGATGTATACGAACAAACCAGCTCTCCACGCAATATGTTGAGATAGCAAAAGCCACACGCAAAGAAGAGAACGAGAACCAGGTGGGTGATGGGGATAAACGTGCAGAAAAATCTTCAAAAATGGGTAGGATTAAAAGAAAACAACGAGAATGACACAGTGGAAGAGACATCGTACAGCGCTGGAAATTTTTAATGTTAACTCTAGTCAGAAATCAGTTTCAAAATTTCAAATAAGTTTTTTCCATTTTCATTTTTTGTTTATTTTTCCTTGATTTTTAATATCGTACGTAGCGTATCTTTGGAAATATATTTAGCGAAGATACAGTTATCTATTCAAACACAAATTACCAATAAGAAATTTGTAGCTCATAAAATATTAAAATAAAGTAAAGCAGAATTTTTAGGAAAATCGTAATTTTTGAGAAAATCGTCTGCCATTTTGAAAATTTTTCTTCAAATTTTTTTCGAAGGTTCAAAAGTCTAGCCTTATCAGGCTAACAGTTCTGGCCCAAGTGTGATTCCCGCACGTGGTTCAGTAAAATTTTTAAATCGGCTCCTTAATAAATAGTAATATGTAACTAATCATTTCGTATTATATATAAGATTGGTAAATTATATTTAAAGTAGTTGTGATATAAAATTTTTAAATAATTTAGTTATTGTTTCTATTATTATTGTATTAATTTATTGTTTTCCAGTATGATATCATTTTTTGTAAAAGAGGAAAAGAATACATTATAAGATGTCTTGTATTACGCTACAAGATACATAGATATGTAGAATCTTGGCACCTCGCTGAGAAGTGCTTCTTCTGGGCTATAAGGGAAACTCATTACTATTATTATTAGAAAATTATATTAGAGCATGGCACGGCATAATATAGTTACATTCCGAAAATAATATGTTACATATCAAGTTCAGAATATTATTTGGGCCAGACGAGACTTGCTCTGAAATGGCTGCGTTCTGGCAAAATCATCGCGACCAGAGGAGGTTCATTCTAACAAAATTATCGAAACCAGACGAGGCACGCCTTATCAAATCGGGGTCCTAATAGGGCATTTCATATTAGGAACTGATGGCGACCTCACAGGAACTTCCAAATATGGCGTACCGTCCTATAGCCTGATCTGCCCCTGACGGTATTAGAGCATGTCCTAACATATTTCTGTTCGGGTAACTATTAGACAACACCCCAGATTTAAGGCGAGATTTATTCACCACCGATGATAAAATTACGTCTTGTATTTTAGACCTATTTGAGAGCAAATCTTCACACTACTCTTTTACAGCTATAGAGAAACTAATAAAACTATGTTGATGTATTAAGGTTGACGGAGATTATATTGCAAGTTAATAACTATATCTTTTTATTTCGACCATTGTATTGTATATCGTCTCCAATTACCGACCTCCATTTTTAACTTCCCATTTAGAAGTCATTG
>QYTT01091417.1:5158-22447 GCA_006980735.1 Dasypogon diadema
ATACTGAAATTAATTTCCGCCTGGACATATTTCCTTACTGCACCTTTCCTCAGCTGTTGAAAAATGACAACGACATCGTCGTTCTCATTGTATTTGGTTCCCGACAAATTACGACGACAAAAGTCGACGACAAAGTCGTGTCGTATTCATTGTATTTCAGGCTTTAGTTAGGAAGTACAGTGTCACAATAGCTCTGTTCGGCGATGCTGCCCCAAGCAGAGCAGATCTGTGATCCAAGTGAAAATGAGTACTAAACAAAAAATATGAGAAGAGCTCTGCTCTGATCCGAGCAATTTTGCAAGTTCTTTGACAATTCGAAATGCGTTATATTCCAACTCTTGCTCTGGCGCAGGTCCAAGAATTCCTGCTCTAAATTGCGCTAAGCTGCTCTGCTCCTTTTTCGTCAAACAGAAAAATAGCAAGTAGAGCAGTGCTCTTTTCTTCTTCGAACACAGAGGACATTTGATGTCACATTTTCAACCATACAGACCTATTCCTTTGACCTTTTCCCCCCAGCTGCTTGTACATTCCGCAGCTATAATAGCTGGGATGCTCCTTCTCAGCAATGAAAAGAAGGGGCGACCATCTGTCTTTTAGTACAAAAAAAAAGAGTTAAAAGTAAAAAGTTCCTCTCGACATCGACAGCAACAACAAAAACAAAGAATTCGAAATGTTTTCCGTCCCGAACGGATACGATGATACGGTGCGCAATTGAAGAGAATTTGAATATCGACGAAGTAGAGCTGCCAAATTGAAAAAGTTCAAAGATCAAGCTATGTAGAGAGAGTGAATTGGAGTTGAGCGAAAAGTGTGCGACTGCGGCACTAAGTCTGCTTATAAATTATTCTAAATTTTTTCTTCGCCCTGCAAATTGCGTAATTATACGACAAGAATTATCATTTAATATCAAGTGCGCTGAGGTGCACGTCTGCAAATTTTCTCATCTATGGAGGTGGACTCGAATCCTGGTTGAGGCAATTCTACTGAGGAGAATTGTACTTGTGAAGTCACTGGGAAGTTACACAGTAGAAATTTCATGCTAAAAATTGTCAACATTTGTCAGGTTAAATTTTCCCAGTCCCAATGGGTTATGTAAATGAGAAAACGAAGGAAATTGTAGTTGTAGGAGTTTTTAATATTAGCTGGAAAGAAATCAGTTCGTATAAACGGCGAATAGATAATATTGTATTGGATGATGGGTGTAAACAAATTGTGAAGGGTTATACAAGAGTTGCAAAGAATCCCAGAACATTAATTGAGTGGGTTTGTCAACAACATGAGCGACGTGAAAGTGGAGATAGAAGAGGATACGCATATATCTGACTATAAGGCGCTTAGCATATTACTAGTAGGCAAAAAGCCAATTTAAAAAAAATAAAACGCAGAAAAATAGGACAAAAACAAGAGCGCAAGGACCGTGGCATTCAAACGATTAAAAATATTTAAATAAAATTTTTTAGAGAAGGTAGTTAAGAAAGAGTGCCTTCGAATAAGCATATTTAAAAAAAAATCGCTTCTAGGGTGTATGCACCCCTTCAATTCACTTTTTATTCAAATATTTTCTACTGAATAAAGCGTTTATTAAATAGATTATTTTCTTTATTTTAGATGAAGTGGCAGTAATAGATGAAATTCAATTGTTACGTGATCCTGGTAGAGGGTGGGCCTGGACACGTGCTTTCTTGGGTCTTATTGCTGAAGAAGTTCACGTATGTGGAGAAGCCGGGAGCTTTGAACTCCTGAAGAGAATTTGTGAAACAACAGGAGAAGTAGTTGAAATGAGAAATTACGACCGTTTGACGTCGCTTTCAGTTGAGGATTCTGCTCTTGTATCCTTAGACAATATAATGCCGGGCGATTGTATTGTATGTTTCAGCAAAAATGATATATATTCTGTTTCTAGAGAAATTGAAGCAAGGTTTGAATTATACAAATTTTTTCTGTCTGTTTTGCTCGTAAAGACTAATTTTTTAGAGGAAAAGAAGTCGCTGTCATTTATGGAGGTTTGCCACCTGGAACAAAGTTAGCTCAGGCTGCTAAATTCAATGATCCCAATAATAGTTGTAAAGTAATGGTTGCAACAGATGCTATCGGAATGGGGCTCAATTTGTAGGTAAAAACAATTAATTTACAGAATACTTAAACACCTAATTCTATAAAATCCAGGAGTATTCGTCGAATAATTTTTTATTCTTTGATAAAACCCACCACAAATGAAAAGGGTGAGAAAGAAATTGACACAATTTCTGTGTCATCTGCTCTACAAATAGCAGGAAGAGCCGGTCGGTATGGGACTCAGTGGGAGCATGGTTATGTAACGACGTTTAGAGCTGAAGACCTACCAACACTCAAAAAACTTCTCTCTCAACCACCGGAGGCTATAACTCAGGCGGGTTTGCATCCTACAGCTGATCAAATAGAATTGTATGCTTACCATTTACCTAATTCAACTTTAAGTAATTTAATGGTTCGTTGCGTCGCTTTATAAAATCTTTGCAAATTTTTATGAAGTATTTTTTTAGGACATATTTGTGTCCCTTTGTACTGTAGACGACAATTTGTACTTTATGTGCAATACGGAGGATTTTAAATTTCTTGCTGAGATGATAGAGCACGTTCCATTACCTCTGAGAGCGCGTTATGTATTCTGTTGTGCTCCTATAAATCGGAAAATGCCTTTCGTCTGTTCCATGTTTCTAAAGGTAACTTGACTACAAATCAATTGACATAATTTTGAATTTATGAAAAATGTAGTTTGCTCGGCAATACAGCAAAAACGAGCCAGTTACGTTTGATTTCCTTAAAATGCATTGCGGTTGGCCGGTCTCATTACCTAAAACTATTATTGATCTGGTTCATTTAGAGTCAGTGTTTGATGTGATGGATTTGTATTTGTGGTTAAGGTAATATTTCCTTTCAAGTTTACTTTCAAAGTCTAAATGGGGTTTATTTACAGTTATCGTTTTATGGATTTATTTCCGGATAGTGCTGCTGTACGAATTGCTCAAAAGGAACTAGACGATATAATACAGCAAGGCGTATTTCAGATTACCAGACTACTTAAAAATACAGAAAACTCAGCTGGTAGAATGGATGAAAGCGAAGGATACTCTATTAGAAACAGAAAAGCTCACCACATGCGAGGTAGGCAGCTTTCGCATATTATAATTCGTATTTTCGTATATTTATATCCCAAATGGTTATTTTCGTATAATATTATATTTAAAATCGATTTTATTGTAACATAATATGTGGTGTTCCTACTATCTGATCCCCAATTTTGTTTGTTTTGCGCCTTCATATATACGCTATATTTTATGATATTGCATTCGCATCTTTTAGAACCTCGAATTCCGGCTGCAGCTAAAGGTCGATTAACTGAGCGATTACTTGCGCAAGGGTTGTTAACTCCTGCAATGTTAGAAGAACTAAGGAAAGAATGGGATCAACAAAGCAACGACGGTAACTACTCCGACGATGATTCGTGGAATTCAAAAAAGCCGCGCCGAAAAAGGAAGAAGTAGAAATAATACTACTTTGTATATAGATAAATATTTGTTATTTAGAGAAAAAAGACTCGGTGAAACTTCAATATAAATGCGATGCGAAATTTTTAACAGTAATTTTATTTATCATAAACCTTTAACACCGTTTCCTATAAAAAATTTAAGTTGTAAACTTGAACCGTAGTTTACCCGGTCTGTACAAATAAGGGATTTAAGCATATTTTATAACTCCCAGCCATTCATTGGTTGGAATTTCTCTCAGAACAAGAAACCAAATATACTACAATGGCAACATGAGACTTTTGTAATGCTCAATCGAATTAGGCAGGGTGCGAGAATATTCAAAATGCAGTTTTTGCCGTTAAAACAGATCTGGTCATCGGGCAGAATTTGTATGCCTCCCAAGTTTATTAAATAATATTGTTTCTTGGATAATTGAACCAAGGATGCAAGCTTGTTTTTTTAGAGTGCTACAAACGTTAACTTTGTAGTTTCTTGATTCCCTCAGAAATTATTGATAGATTGCTTATTCTCTAAAATTTTGTCATAAATTATTATCGAGCCGACTATACTCGGTAGCCAGATGGACGATGTCTGAGCCTAACTGTTCTTCGAAATAGGAGTACTGAATTACAAGCCCACCTGGTTTATTTTGTACTAAACCTAATTAAGAGGTTAACTTCCAGTTTTGCCTAACATAATTGGTTTTCCTATAACGTAGAAACGTTGGAAAGTGAATTTGGCGAGATAGATGAGTACAATAACCCACACGGACTTAGCTTCTCATGACTTTTATTTGCGGAGATATTTAAAACGTGTTACGACGTTTACTGAGGCACACTCATTGAACTTTTGTACACATTCCACCGCCAGAGATGAATTCACCTCCGTCTGATCCATGCATCTGACCACCGCTTGATTGTCCAGTGCAATAAAGATTTTACCTCCTCGTACCTGACCCTCTTTTAAGTAGTCCAACGCACTAACCAGAGATAGCATTTCTGCTTGGTAAACTGAGGTGGATCTTCCAAGGCTAACAGCAGGACAAGTTCAAGTTTTCAGAGAAAATCCCTGCACCTGTCTTGTGAAACCTTTCGATTATCCTGACCCTCTTGAGTTCTTTAATCCCTTTTACGTGATCCAAAATTCTCCTTTGCCCATATACAGTCCCTGACGAGTACCATGTACCGTCTCTCTGCATCCTGAGTGCCGCCTCCACTGCCATCCTCTTAACAAAGAAATCCTCCCGTGACAGCCCCACAAAAGAGAGATTTATATATTGCGGAACTTTTTCTGAATTTGAGAGAATACCTTCTCGTTGGTAACTCTGTACAGTTTATAGTTCGCAGAAATTAAAGAACAGTACAACAGAGCAGTAAAAACCGAAGAAATTTGAGAATTTGAAGTGATCCCAATTTATTGTCATGCTCTACAACACATTTCTCATTATCTTTTTCAAATTGAAATAAAGTATTCAAAAATTAATCTGGGAGTTTGTAATGTTTTTATACTGACAAATTTCAGCCGAAAGCAAATTTGTCGTGAAGGGTCAGAGTTCGCTTGATCATTGAACATAGGGTTCAAACAAAGTGTTATTTTTGTGATAACCTACAGTCGTGATAATAAATGTCTCAATTAAATTAATTTGATTTAGGTGAGGTTTATTTCTTTTTTCTATATTGCGTTAAATGTAAATTAGTAGATTTAGTGTGTTCTTTTTAGAAAAAAACCGGACAAGAGCAAGTTGAACTCGCGTGTAGAGGGTTCCGTACGTACTACTCGTTCGACTTAACTAGGCCAGGCACCCGTCACTGCTCGTACCTAGCACACTAAGTACCTACAGCTCAACGCTACGTCAAGTGGCAAATCGGTCAAGGACGCCGCACGCCTAGCAAGCGCACATATTTGAGTCAGATTTTAAAAAAAAACATGGTAAATAACATATTCATCGTACGGAACCCTCTTCACGCGAGTTCAACTCGCTCTTGTCCGGTTTTTAACCTTCGAATGGCCACATCTAAATTTTTAACAAATTAGGCCAGGTGGGGCGACCTAGCCGCTCCAAAGCATTTTGTGTAATTCTAATTATATCTACTGATTGTCGTTTATAAAACTTTGTACAATTACTCTTTAGTGACACATGAAGAATATAAGCCCCTAAAACCAAGAAAATCTTCATTATCACCTCCCTTTTTCTTTGATTTAAATCCCTTAAGGCACGGTTCCACGATGAATTTTTCTCATGCTCTTAGCGCATGCGATACTAGGTGGTGACTGGTCTACCCACACTGCCAATTTCCCATTTAACCATTTTGTCCTTCTTTTGAAAGTTTAATTGAATTAAAAATTAAAAAAACCGCCAAATCAAATGTTTTGCAAACCTTATCAGATGCTCATTGTGCAATTATTCGTCGAATGAAATTGGTCCGGAGTCGATATCATGTTTTGTTCTCGAGATATTCGAGACGGAAAAAAAAGCTCCAAACGTACGAACGTACGTACATACGCACACACAGACATCTCTACAAACGATTGATTCGGACACGTGGGATTTCGAAACGTGGAATTATGTCGAAATTTTCAATTGGAAAAATCGGACCCATTACAATAACTTCCAAATGGGAAGTTAAAAATTCTGTCCCATACCATTCTTAAATAAATCAAAAATCCGGCCATTAATAAAGCATCAGGACCCTGTGACCCCCTTCTGTTTCATATAATAATAATTAAAATACCTAACAATGCTACGTTTATTAATTAGCCATTAATGTATTAATTTACACACAATAAATGGAAATAAGAAATATCACATAAAAAACTTAGCTACGATAAATTGCATCGCCTGTGGTGATTATTTTGTATTTTGCACATGTTTGAGAGAGCAAAGGTGATTATGCAGTTTTTCGCAGTAACACTGAACTCTAAAATGGAAGAGCAATTCTAATATTTTCAAATGTAAAATTCTTTTAAGGAATAAGTAAAATCAGGCGACACCTAAAGATGGGCAGTAATGAACACGCGCTGAACTTGTTGTAAATTTCAACAGCAGCACCCAAAAGAAAGAAGCCAACGTTTCTGTTTTTGTACTTAATTACGTACGAATTAATTTTTCTCATGATCCGCAGCCGTAAGAATTAATTATGTGATTAAATCAGGAATATAAATTAGGAAATAATTACATGTCACGTACCTTTCATGAGTAAGTGATCTGCAAAACAATTGCATATGTGTATATGGTATTGTGGTTCTAAAATCAATGCCAAAAAATAAAATCGGAAATTTCTACTCTGATTTGAACACGTTTGAGGATGAAAGTTGTGTGCTTCATAAGAAAACGTTAAAACTAGGTTACTTACCTTAAGAGATTCAGCAAGATCACATGTAATGTAACCAATGCTAAACTGCACCTGACATTTACTACCTTTTATGGTTCTTACATTGCCGCTGTGAAACGCATGCCAAATTCGATAGTCGTCACGATGCATTTTAAGCAATTCGACTCGAGCTCGTTATTTAGTGAAATTTTCTTGTTTATGAACAAATGTTTATACCACCATTGAGAATTCCAGCCATGAAAATATCTCTGAAAAGTGTTGCAGCCTTGAGCATACTCTGTTCTTTGCACCTTTAACACTAAACGCCAGTGCATCTCATTGTTATCTGTGTTCACCTGGCCGGATAACAGCCAGGAGTGAAAGAGTCAGTTCTTTTTAGGGATGCACTTCTTTTCGATTAAAGATCAATAAGAAATTAATTTGGGTATAGTTAGATTTTTTTCTGTTTAGAAACTGTATGAGTTACAAGACTTTAAAGAAGTGTTCATAGTATTATAGTTCACTCAATCACTCCAGCATCAATGCACCTTTGAAGATCAGTTTTTCAAAGACGAAATGTGGCCAGCCAATCTTTTTTAGGAATGGCATTAAAATGTTCTGTTATGGCGAAATCGATTTTTTCTTCTAGAATAAAACGTCAACTACAGAAATTGCATATTGTGAGATCGGGTGAATGCAGTGCATGTTCAATAACTTTAACGTTATTTTGCCACAAAAAGTTTAAGGTTACTTTAGCCGTGCGGGAAACGTGGTGGAGCATTTTAGAAGCTCAAGTCTTTCGATTCTAGATCCACTTGTATAGCAGACAAGGTTATATCACCAGAGTGCTAAGCCCGTCGATCCTTTAGGATTACCTTGAATGGCAAGTCAAAATTATAACTTCTTGACATCCATTTTGCCACAAAAAGTTTAAGGTTACTTTAGCCGTGCGGGAAACGTGGTGGAGCATTTTAGAAGCTCAAGTCTTTCGATTCTAGATCCACTTGTATAGCAGACAAGGTTATATCACCAGAGTGCTAAGCCCGTCGATCCTTTAGGATTACCTTGAATGGCAAGTCAAAATTATAACTTCTTGACATCCAATAAAAGATTGAACCCCGAATTTTTTGCAAACTCTTTAAGGATTAATAAATATCTATCTGTGAAGCTCGGCGTTGGAAGATTCATTCTTTGTAGTCCGATGGTAGAGAGTAAAACCACCAGAATATTGAGATGAGGGTTACTATTCGGAATTTACGAGCAGGAGGACGGCTGTCCTAGGCTCCCATGGGTCGGCTGTACGAAACCGCCTCACGAACAGTATGGGTAAGATGATTCATAAATAAATGCTCAAAATGATAAGAAATATCGGGGTAAGGGAATTATTTAAGAACACTCAAACGCAAATCTTGGAAGTCTTGGCAAAAAGATAAAAAGGTACTTGCAGGCAGCGGCCTACTTCGATATCCTTCGATCGATGACAACATTACATTAGCCGATGGTGTGATTGTGATAATATAGAGTCAATCATCTGCTTAGCTTTATTTTGGGTTTTTGCTAGAAGATTGAAGATTCACATATACTACATGAGAGCGCTGGCGGTGCAGGGGAATCAGAAGTGACGTGACTTCGCATGTGTTTCGTCGTTAGATAGCACAAGCGCAAAAACTTCGAATACTTAGTAACGGGATCAAGAGTTTATATCTCTTTAACATCGGAATTATATTCTAACAACGTTTATCTCTGGAATCTTGAGATTTTACTGTTTTGTAAGGTCGTGTCTTGAGGACAAAGGGAAGAAGACGGCTTGATGGACGGACTTGCCGCTTAGGAATAGACCTATAAGGAATCAGACCGAAGATTTTGTTGCAACAATACCCGTTGAAATAGCGATAAAAGAGCCTAAGACAAGCGACATTCACAGTGAATCGATTTTGGAGGCAATTGTCTCGTCACCAATGAGCTTAAATGCTTTCTTCTGGACTTTGCCTAACGCGGACACATTCAGTCATTCGATCCGTACGTCAGGTTGTCTGGTTTTTTGAAGCCTCATCAAAATTTGTCACTTCGTAAGCCCGAAGCTACATTAGCGGCCTGTGCTATTGGTTTTAACAGGATATCCGATTGTTTATCAGATTGTTTTGAATTGGTGACCCATATTCAAATCCTTCTAGGTCATTATACTGTCCTGAACACCACTAGAAAAAGTCTATTAAGTCTTCTAGCGATAATGTTGATCCTCGGAGAAGTCATCAAATGCCTCGTAACCATGACAATTCTAATATTAAAGAAATTCCTGATAACTCTGCATTTTTATTCTTCAGTCTCCAAAACAATTTATGCAAATATCAAAGAACACTACGACAAGAACTAGAAAAAAATGGAAAGAAAAAGGATAAGAAGGATGTCTATCTGACGATGAAAGTCATCATGTTTGTAATTTCTGCAAACATTAGCTGCTTTTTAGAAATGTTTGCCACTAAATTTAATAATTTATTAAATATAATTTTGTGTTTTAGTTTTTACACCATATAACCCTCTATGCCCCGAAGGCGTGCCCACTTTAACCCGGCTTTGGGGCATAGTGGGCAATTTTGAATATTTTATTCATTTGGAAATTGGACTCTTTTTCTTCTGTTAAATTTAAAAAAACACACTACAAGTTATCAATAAAGATGTTTTAAACACTTTTGGTTAATTTTTATTTAAGAGTGTCAAGAAATATTCTTCTTAAGGTGTGCACTTTGCCTCGGGTACCCCTACTTGGGGAAAAAGAAGTCCTCTAAATATATTTTACATTTTTTGAAAATAAATAACTAAGTCTATTTTCTTTAAAGTACTTTAAATTATTTTTTGTGAGAGTACACTTGCATAATGAATTTTTATTTGGCTAAGAATTTAACTCATAAAATACTTTAGCACTAAAATTTAGCCCCTCTGCTATCCACCGCAACTACATATCCATGGAATCTTAATCTTTCTTGCCTCGATCGAGCGCCAATGATTCACGGCGCTGCTTCTAGAATCGTTTCAGTCTCCTTTGAGTCGAGTTACAAAACGGTTCGTGAAAGTAAACGTATCTGTGATCGGTGAAAGAAAAGAGTTTATAATTCAATTATTATCTAAAAGACGACGGATAGTTACTTTTAACGTAAATTTGAGCTCTGTAATTTTGCGGTCAAGGTGCAAGAGTTAGAAAACGCTCACACAATCAAACATATCTCGCTCGAATTAGTTTATATTGAAATTCTGCCAAAAATAGGTATAATATTCATCACAGTGCGAAAATAAAAGATCTCTCGAAAGAAAGGCCATTAAAAAGGAAAGCATAAGACGAATTTTATGCTTACTTTCTGCTCGGCAGATCCCTCGTCGTACGCTGTGTACAGCCTTCCATCGAGTTCATTACTTTTCTAAAAATAAAAAATCATGTGTAAATCTGGATGCATAAATTAGGGAAGAAAATTTGGTGTTGTTTCTCAATATCGCCTTGTAATAATTTAATAGTTGTGAATAAGCTAGAAAAATGTTCTATTTGTGATGTTAACGATCATTAGCTAAATCGAGTGGTGTCGATCAGTTCTAACGTGTTTAGTTCAAGTATAAGACTGTGCCTTAAAGATCAGAGATACACCTGTGCAAAAATAGAAATTTTTCAGTGACTGTGTTATGATTTATTTTAATTAAAGCCCGAAAAGGAATTTTTGTGGAATTGTAAAGATTATTGTGATGGACTGACGAGCACACCTGATGCCTTTCAGTCAGCTTGTTAGAATCTTCGAAAACAATTCAACTCACTTAATTTTGAACGTAGTGCTTTTGGTTGGCTAATATAAAACGTATGTTATTTATTTATTTCTACAGCACTGTGACGAGTTCGGAAGCCAGAGAAATTTTATGTTTTGGCAGTACACTCGAAGGAGTTTGTAGTACGTTTTTAGAAAAGATTTTTACAGATGGTTGTATTCATTCGTGTTCATTGTTTTTTTTTCTTTTAAATAATGGCACACCCTCAATCCTTTCTAGTTGAAATCTTTAATCTAAAGCGGGATTCTAAAGTTGGTGGCTTTGCAATAGTGAAAATTTGCCTATGTTGAGCAATGGGAAAAATATAAGTTAGCTATTTTAAAAGAAATTGAATGTTAACTTGAAAGTTTGATAATACGTATCACTGTAAAAGCTGTACAAGTGTAAAAAATAATTAACTTAGAACAAATTTATTGGGTCTAAAATTAGGCTCTTGGTGAATTTGATATCAAATAGTCCTTTATTAGTTTTCTGTGTACAAAGTGATAGTAGTAGTACAAAGTTTTGAATTATGAATATGCCTCAGAATTCCGGGCTCATAACTAACATGAAAAACATAATAGACTAGCCTATAGAGATTGTAGTAATGCATGTTGTCCCAGCATGTTCTGAGTCAAATGCTTGCTGAATCTATTGAAATATCGCAAATTTTATGGCCTATTTGCCAGGGTCACTCGCGCAATAGTTACCTGACCGAAACTATGGAGTTTCCAAATCCAAGCTCAAAAAAGGGTTGAAGAGATCTAATCCTAAATTTGCTTTTTGTTTTCAATTCTTAAATGAAAATCCACGAAAATTATTTGAATACTTAAAAGATCTAATTTTTAAAATGCCGTTCTACTTCAATTTTGCCTTTTTTCATGGTCTTTGTTTTTGTTGACTGGCACAACTAAATGGCGGATTCAATGGACGAAAATAGCCACTTTTGTATTTGTCAGTCAGACTTATATCATGTGGCTCTTGTCACTAATTGTTAACAAGATTGATCTCTTCATTTTCTAATTTAAAAAATGAATTTATTTTTTAGGGTTCTACTTGTATGTAGACTGATTAAATCTTATTCCTCCAACCGCTGTTAAACTGTGCACTGCAATGATAAGTTGTCTGAAAACTTTAAAAGTATAGGCTCTTGTTAATCAAATGCTTTAATTTTTCCAGAAATCTAATTGACCCTGACATTACCGAGTTCTATATTAAGTAATAACATGGACCAATCACATTGAAAACGTTGCTTCTATTTAAACTCTGTGAGGATTACGACTCTATTAACTACAGACCAGTAGCAATCACTTCAATTCTGTTTAAGGTCTTTGAGACTCTTACTAATGCGCAATTTATGAAATACCTTGAGACTAACAAACTTATTCTTGACTTCCAGTATAGCTTTGGTACTGAGAGCTCGACTAGTAATTTGATGGCATTCGTTACTGAAAGTTGGCATCATTGTTTTCATAATTTTGGCTAGTCAGAGTTAGTTGCACTTAACATCTCTAACGCCTTCAAGAATGTCTGGCATTCTTTCTTTTTCCCCAAACTTCCTGCATTTGGTCTTGACCATTCTTTTCTCACCTGGATTGGAAGTTCGCTTTCTGTCTGGTCTGTTCTATTCATGTCACATTGGCTATCTCCAACGCTTATAATATCAATGCCGGAGTGCCATAGGGGTCTGCATTGTCGCTCTCTCTTTTTCTATTTTTCATTGATTACCTCTTATGTCTTGCCTCCACTGAAATTCAGAATTTTACAGAAGACAGTACCCTTGACTTTGTGTACTCGTTTGAATCAATTGCTGACCCTGGTGGAAGTGCCATTGTTAATAATCGAGCATGGGTGTTTACTATTGCAAAGAATGGGATGAAGTGGCCGAGTTACCTCCATATTAATGCGTAAGCTTATGGGATGTAATTTTCGTTCTAGAGTCTAAGGGCGTAATAATGGGGCGTTTTGAATACATAGGGAAATTTCAAATATTTGCTATTATTTCTTTCATTTAACCTCTAGGGCCCTGTAAGGGCCCATTAGTTCTTCTATGAGTCAAAATCCCGACAAGCTTTAGATTTTTGTAGAATTTCTGCTTGATTTGATACGTAAGAATTTACAATAGCTACGTCAGGATTTTTGCAAGAAAACATAGAGAAAAATGATTGCCTGGATAGACCGCTCTCTTAGTTTGATTATAAAAATATATATGTATGTATTGCCGAAAATATTAAAAACCAACTGAAGAACATTCAAACTCGTGTTGTGTTGAACAACTTCTGGATTACCACATTAGTATGGATTGTTCTATGTACCAAGGGTATCATGTACGAGCCTTATCAAGTGGCTCTTGCCCTCTGCTGTTAATAAGCCGCGCTCCAACTCCACGATCGCCTTTTTGTCAGCCCACCGGCTGCAGACAAAGAGCGTATGATGAGCCGTAAGGTAATGGCTCGCATCGTCATGTTTCCTGTCACATTTCGATCGATTCGTGGAAGTAGTCCGGCAGTCCACCGCCTCTTCCTCCTTGCTCAGCCTTTTTGATAGATAGCTTCTCTTTCCATTTCAAGCAGTCTAACTGGAGTCATATCAACAATGACGAGGACTGTCGGCTCCGAGACTGTGCAGTATGCACAGGTCACTCTAATAACAGGCCTTTGCACCTCCAGTTTCATCCGATTCCTCCATAACTCAGCGCCGTATAAAACAGTATAGACTATGATGTGTACATTAGCAAGGGAAGCTTAGTTAGTATTGGACATAATTCTACTCAGGTACGCCACTGTCGTTGTTCCCTATCAGTCGCAAACTTGGTCTGTTCCAAGAAGGTGAGTTTGGAATCAGTCATCATCCCTAGGCACTTAGATGCCAGTTTTGTCAGTCAGCACTCGCTCTCCGCCCATCTCCATGAACAGGAAAATGTTGACTCTCCTCTCCGTGGGGGACGATCTCTGTCTTGGCTAGTTGTATATATTGAAATTAACATTAAGAATTTGAGGAGGATTTTCAGGGAATGGATCACAGTCTCAGCCATATTAAACATTTAACATAAAAAGAATAAAATAGGTTTTACATTGCTGTGGAAGAGTTTGTGATTAGTGTTCAAATTCAAATTATTTATTTAGAAAACAGAAGTACTGCTGGAAGGAAGCGCTAAAAGCTTCATCCATATCATTATGCGATGGTGCAAGGTCTGAGACGGAACGGTGATGAACACCGAGTTGCATTTTGTTCTTGGATATTACATTGAGGATTCTCTTATCCATAGGCGTATTTTTTGTATGGTTAGTGTTAAGGAATTTTGGGAATTCTACTACTTTATAGCGATCAAGCCTAGGTAAAAAAAGGTCATATAGTAATAATACGGTAATAAAACCTTATGTACTTTTATAGCATCAAATTAAAGATGAAGTTTCGAGAAATCCAAAAATTTGCAAATAATAAGAAAAAAGTTAGAGACAGTATGAAACCTTGGGGCACACCATAGGAGGTACAACTTGGCGGAGATCTATTTCCATTTACTTTCAGGTAGTGAAAACGGTTCCTCTAAAAGCCATCTAAAAGTTTCAATGGCCGACCGGAGAACCCGTATATTTGCTCCAACTTGAGACACAGAAATTTGTAATGGATTCTTATCCATTCAAGTTATGATTCTTACAAGTTCTGCTATACAGCATTCTAGACTGAGTCAGCAAATTTTTTATTATTTGAAAAATTTCACAAAAAACTTATTGGAAATTGTGATGAACGAGAATTTTTAGTTCAAAACCCACATCCCAAAATGGTCATATCATTTTCTTTATTCCACCCACAAAGAAATTTCCATTCGTGATTGAGCCGTAACTTTACAGATCTGCTGTAGGCTCTACGTTTATTCCAGTAAAAGAGCACAGTTTAATGGACAGTAAATTTCCATAGTAAAAACTGTAGGTTAACCTGCAATATTTTAAGTAATTTCCGGAAATTCCCTTCTACCTAAGCTTGGTTGTCCATTGATCTCAGGAAGTATCTTAAAAAAGGAAGATCTCTGCAGATCTACAGTGATTATCATTGGTAATGCCAATGTTTGGAAGGGGATATTATTAAGTCATGCATACTGAACTCATCAGAATTAATTCTTTTTCCTCAAGAAAAGTTTTTTTTCGTATCGGTCCCGGATGTGGTTTAAACGCACGTCCATAAATTTTGTCCTCTATGGGCGCGAGTTTAATTCCTGAAAAGGACACGGTGATTTATGGTTGAGGTAATTCTACTGACGAGAGTTGTACTTACCAAACCGCTGAGATGTTACACGATAAAAATTTCATGTTTCTTATTTGCGACATTTGTTGGGTCAAAATTCCCTAATCTCCTCTTCTAGGGAAGTTCCCTTCGCCTAAGTTGTGCTGTGTGTCACATTGGGCTGTCCTCTGAGCTTAAGTAACACCTCAAAAAAAAAAACTGCGATGCATTATTCTCTGGTCTAATACTTTTGTTAATATCTATTTTGAAAATTTATTTCAAATGTTCTAAACCCCTTCCACCAAAAGCGTGATTTGAGTTAAATTTAGACAAGGAAATTTAATTTTAGCCGCAAGTTTACACGCCAAAGGTGAGATAAATAGTGAGGTACAGAGTACAGTGAATACAGTACACATTCACTTCAATGTTGTGCAATTGTAGTTTTTCAATCGACTGCATCAGATGGCATGATTCTCTTCATTATTTGGCCGAAGTTTAACTAATTGGAGTCTAATAAACGAATTATTTTTAACATGTGAAATCAGCGGCCTGCAGCTGATTCTAGCGATCTTAACAGTTCGTAATGTGACACATTGTCCGATGAGTAAGAGTCGGTCTATCATTGGAGCACGCTGCTAAAATGTGCGTAGGTATTTTGCAGATTTTCAATATTCGTGTTTTGGACGAGATTTTTTTCTTTATTCTAAAATTACTTCGTGGTCAAATATGTTTTTGAAAAAAAATCAGTACGGCCGAATTTTCCGCGACTGTTTTGTCTTGAGTCACCTCGTTATGCTTTGAGCTCACTTAAAGTAGGACAATGATCTCCATATTACCGCTATAAATTTATATACGATTTATCAATGACGTCAATTAGCTTTTGAAAATTTTGAAATTTAGTCATTTTATTGTCCTCTTTTTACTGGTTACAATTTATTTCGAGAGGTTAATTCTTGAGGTCATTGGCATTCAAACTTATTCAAATGGAATTCAAATCATAATATAGCTCATTAAGGTTTAAAGGCTCATTTCTTTCTTGACAAATTGTTGCAATACCCAATGAATTCTAGTAATTATTCCATTTAATAGCAAAAAACCTTAACAATTAGTAGACGGCGATGGGATTCGAACCCAAAACCTTGTGAGCTGATATACTTAGCCATCGATGCCCTTAGTCTTAATTAGACCATTAATAGTTTATTCGTAGATGAGATTTTAGATCTTATAACTACCAGATGGTGCAATTGCATTGTTTTTGGTTTGTTTAGATACGGTTAGGATAAGACGAGATTTGAAAATTTTAACCTTACAAATGTTGTAATTAAACCACAATTTTTGGCACAGTTTTTACTTCTCTTACAACAAATCGTTTTGTCTCAAATGTTAATTGAAGCTGTTGTTTCGCGAAATTTTCTAATTTTCAGCGACTCTTTAACTTTTGTTTATTATAAAGCATTTTGAAAATTAGACCTTTTGCAATTAGTTACAAAACACAAGCAAGAGGGGGTATTTCGATTTTCTCGTGTAAAAAATGAAAAATTTATGGAATTGTACCGCCATGGTGAAAGAAGCTCGAGAGTTTTTTTTTAAAGTATTGCCACTGTGGGAACTGGGAACAATCCTATAATGTACACAGAACAGCTTCATATATTTTTTTGCTTACCACAACCCTAGCTTTCAAATCTTTAAATGAACACCCTGTACAAAAATTTGCTGGGTAAAATTTTTAATATTTTACTAAAAATTAGATTTCCGGATGCATTTACTTAAAACTTTGTACCATTATTTCAAAAGGAATGAAGGGCAAATGACCACTTTTAAAACCGAATGAACTTACTAATGTACCTCTTATAGTTCCCAATAGTAATATCGTATACTCAATGTCAGAAAAGAACTTCCTATTTCACAAACAAGTTGCTCAAATTAAAGTATTGTTCAATTTTCGGTCATCCCTTAGGATAAAGGGGTATACTTGCCACGGTTTGTTTACGACCCTGACAACATTTCACGGAAAATACTAGGGCTTTTTAAATGAGTGTTTTCTCACTTTCTTCTCTTCGCTCAGGAACTACGAATATTTAAAGTCAAAATTTTTTCATTTTTAGGGTTCCGTACCCAAAGGGTCAAAAACGGGACCCTATTACTAAGGCCCCGCTGTCCGTCCGTCCGTCTGTCACCAGGCTGTACCTCATGAACCGTGATAGTTAGACAGTTGAAATTTTCACAGATGATGTATTTCTGTTGCCGCTCTAACAACAAATACTAAAAGATAGAATAAAATAAATATTTAAGGAGGCTCCCATACAACAAACGTGATTTTTTTGCTCGTTTTTGCTCGATATTGATAACGGCAACAGGTAGACGCTTGAAATATTCACAGAATAGTTAGTTATATATTCACTTTAAAAATAAATAATTAAATTAAAATAAAATTAATATTTAAGTGGGGCTCCCATACAACA
>QYTT01091418.1:8788-32677 GCA_006980735.1 Dasypogon diadema
GCCTGATGGT
The DNA here is from genome assembly GCA_006980735.1 of Dasypogon diadema. NCBI lineage: Eukaryota > Metazoa > Arthropoda > Insecta > Diptera > Asilidae > Dasypogon > Dasypogon diadema. The sequence goes on from QYTT01091418.1 coordinate 8,799, forward strand.
ATACTTCCATTTCCCGCTGAGAATATTTTCACTAATCCAAGCAGAACGAAAACGCGTAACTACAGTACGCTCCGGAATAAATACATTAAATAAATTCATTACAGTGTCATTAAAAAATTGAATTGTAGAATTCTTTTTGCAATAGATGAAATCCTATTCCACAGAAGACACAGCCTGATGAACATCCTGGATATTAATCGGCCGATAGCTGCTACATTTAAATGATCTGAGAGAAGAGCATCTATTAACAAGTGGATATGCCACATAAACTAAGATTGTGAAATGGTCACCATTACCAGACAAAGGTAACTCAGTCTGAGATTTAATTAGGTATTATTTATTACAAATAATCAAATCAAGTAAGCTAGATCCATTGTCATAATAATACGTTGGATTTGAATTAAAAACCTTAAATTGAGTACCTAAGTGAGTATTGAAATTATATCTTCCTGCGCAAATTTTATGGGGCTTATAGATGCATCCTAAGAGCCATTTTGTACTGGTCACTACAAGTACAAGTAGTCCACACGATCAAGGAACATATCCATTGAAAGAACGAAGAACTCTACATCGATAGAGTAGCGTACATATAAAGCAACATCACCACCTCACGACTAACTACGATTTTTGATTGCATTTCTCAATCATCGAGAAAACTTGTCTGCAAAAAAAGATTGAATTTCATTAACGAAAAAACGAAAAATTTCCAAAATTGCAAGTTTTAATAGAATATTTTTACCAGGAGCAGTTAGTTGAATCTACCCATTCGTTCATAAGAAACCATTGATCATATATCTTACAATGTCAAGCGAAGAAACCTAGTATTCATTCCAACATTTAATAATATAATAGCATTCCCATTCGATGAATCCAAAATAAAATAGTTGGAAATTACACTAAACTGATCAGTTCATAAATGAGGACTGCAAAAATTAAATTATACAGGTTATAAATAGCTTAATTAAATAAAGATAATAAACGGAAATAATTAGTTAGCTGAAGAAAATAAACAATAAATATAATGTAGAAAAATCCGATCTCTAAATCTCCTCAATGAGTGTTGGGTGCAAGCTCTGAGGTGAAGAATTATTCATTTCGTCCATCAATCTCATCTTCTACTGTTAAACTACAGAATGACCTAGTTAACACAATTGCTAGTCCTATTAAAACATTTAATTAAATCTTTTAGTAAAAATATGTAAATATAGAGTTCAGAATTTACGTTAACACAAGTATAGTCAGATTATGTTAATATATTTGCCCGAGACTGTATTCACGTGTGTAGCTTGTCATTATTACTTTTCTACATTTTAATTAAATCTAAATCCAAAGCAAAATTCATAAAACTTACCTCCTGCTGTCAATAGATCATTTTGTGTCAGCTCTGAAATGATGGAATAATTAAAATCGCGACAATACGAAGAAAAGCCCGCGGGAAGTTGAACTATTCAATCACCACAGCCAATGTTGAATAATGACGATTCACTCCAAAGCAGAAGCCACCGAGGCAGCGTTAAATGCTTCTACTCAGTAGTGGTGTACATCCAAGGCAACGTCGCCGGCAACACAAACAAACATGGTTTCAGGGCTATCTATCGTGCCGCCGGCTACTAGTTGTGCCCGTGTGGCTGGATGCCTGCTTTTTCCCATCAACTTCAACATCTTGTTCACATGACCCTCCACACTATGAACCTGAATCCGGTGTGTCACACAATTTGTGTGTCGTGAGTCGTCTATTGCTGGTTAGCTGGTTGTTGGCCTCCTCTTATCACCAGTAATATATGCGTCTTCGTCCATCAATTTAGCCAGACCGCAGACCGCGAACACATTATTTGGTGTTGGTGTCAACTTATCTTATACACGGTGCTTCCATTAGTGTGCAGCATTCTACCTAACCACGGCATGCCACACGGGCACATGTTGAAACTGGAAATGCTGGGATATACCACCGGTGGCGCGGTGAGTAACTGGCCGGTTGTCGATTAATTTGCACACCAGCCAAAACACTACCGGTTGGATGGAAAGTGAAATGTGTGCTGTTCGGTGTAGTCAGTAGTGTTGATGCTTGTTTCCGTTCAACGTCTCAACAGTTCTCTCTTTCTAGGCGGGTAAAGCAGCTGCATACAACCGCAACAATACTCCATTGGAAGGGATAGATTTTGAGAAGCGCATCCATTTCAGTTCTACGTGTATTTCATTATGGAGTGGTCCAACGAAACTGTGCTGAATTTCATCCATGACTATCGTTCAAATCCCAGTCTGTGGGACACAAAAGTTGCTGATTACAAAAATATGGTTCTGAAAAAGTCTGTTTTACGTTCCCTGGCGAAGAAATATGAGTGTGACGTCGGCCACATTAAGCGGAAAATCAAGTCATTGCGCACTGCTTTCCGGCGAGAAGTCACCAAGGTGAGGCATAGGCGAAGTATCGACTCGAGCTCTGACTTAACATCGAAATGGTTCGCTTATCGACCGCTGTCTTTTTTGCTGGAAGATGAAAGTTTAAAGCTCGAAGTGGATGGCGAGGTAATTGATTTAGATAAGATTTTTTGGTGTGCTTGAATGAAATTGTTTTCACATTTTGTGGTGTAAGAGTAGATTTTTATATGTTTCAAAATAATCAGAACAATTTTATTTGAAATGAGCGGAAAGTATTTCTGTTACACAAAATCAGGTGAAAATTGCTTGAATGATGCCATGTGTACAGTTGGGTTGGAAAGTATTTGAACACATTCAGTTCTTGTCATTTAGATTATAAGTTGTTGGTTAAAAAATGGTATATTTTCTCTAAACCTTTTGAATGACGATAATAACTTATTAATTTTCTTTTAAGCAATCATAATTTCCATTGCGTATCTTGTTATTTTTAATAATTTAAGAAGTTCTCTAGGCCAGTTTGAAAAGTTAAAATATTATTTCGTGTAATACAGGGTGGTCCGGAATTGATGGTACAAATTCAAAGGGCTGATAGTAGACCTAAAATGCAGTCGAAAACTTTATATGACTATGGGTCGAATTCTGCTTTGTTTTCGAGATATGATGGATTTTATGTTCCCCAGATACATTGGGGGGGGGTTTAAAATCTGCCTTGAGTTAGTTTTATGAGGGCGGCCTACACAATGCATGACCTTCATCAAACCAATTTGCTTATATTTCAAAATCCATTTACATTTTAACTAATTGCCTTCTGTGACATTTCACTATTGTAATCTTCAATAATTTTGAACGATTCGCTGTACTTATTACACGTCACTTTTAGGACGTCCTAAATGAAAAATAGTATACTATAATTCGGACAATATAACTGACGGAATAATTCTAGTGCGGTGCAAAATTTCTACTAAGTCATGTACTACAAATGTACAATATCGCTTATATGCTGCTACAGGTCTTAATTAATTCGATCTGCACAGTCCAACATTAGACCAATAGGAAATATAACTGGACATCGCAGGGAGCAGGGGACCTAAAACCGATTCTTGTGGTACACCGTACACTGCGGTGATTAGGGTCAGTGTACACAGTAACATCTGCTCCTAGCAGATAGTTGCCTAAAAAAGTATGAGATAATAAGTTTTCTACAAATTATTAGTACATAATATATTCTAAAATGCTAATCGGTCAAGAATCTGAAAGTACTTTCTTATTCTAAAGAAAGTATACCTAATTGTAGCAATTTTTCAATGTGTAAAAAATTGTAGTATAACCCAAACTATCATGAGAAATAATTTAATGAAGTGGGAAGGGACTAGTGGTTTGTAATTTGAAGGAGCAAATGAAGCGAGTTAATTCTTCAAATGAGTGCTATTTTTCCACCCCATAGACAAATTTTTCCGTAAAACCTTTAATTGAAGATCAGGATTCAATTTTGACACATTTTTAAGGTATTGCCTAAGCTCAGGGGACAACCCTGTGATGCATATAGCACAGCTCAGGCGGAGGGAAATTGGAAAATTAACCGGACAAATGTTGCAAGTGACCAACAATTTTTGGCATGAAGTTACTGTGCAACATCCCAATGGCTGCAAAAGTACAATTCTCATCAGTAGAATTACCTCAACCCCAACAATAAGGCCGCGTTCTGTGCAGAATTTAAACCCACGCCAACAGAGGAAATTGAATAATTGGTTTTAGCTACGTTCGAATTGAGTACTCTGAGCCTTTCTGAATCCAAATATTTGTCTTCGCCTTCGTCTCCTTATTTTAATAAGTGACGTAATGTCTAAAAAATAATACATATTAAAATGAAATAAAATAAACAAACTATAACGTAGAGTAAAATAATAAATACTAAAAGAAATAAAAAGTATTACATATAAAAAGTATTCATGGAACCTAGCATTTGTGAGATTATTTTTCCTTTTGGTAAATGTAGAAAAATTAAAAAGAAATTGGAGTTTGTAAATCTTGAAATTCCGCTCATGATCTTGATTCACACAAACTCAGCTCACACTTTACTCTTAAGTGAACTTTCCAATTGTCTATTAACGAAGTTTTTAAAGGCAAATTCTTCTAGTCAATCTATTGCTAATGGCGTTTAAAATAACAAGCCCCATATCTGGGGCATTTCTGTGGATACTATCACATCTATCAAAGATCTTCGAAATACCTCTTAACTGGATGGATGAATCATGGACTACGTTACTGCTAATAACTACAATCTTCGCAGTCATGCTTTCGACCCTATCATAGTTGAACAAGTGCGCTTCTTACAGAGGCTTTTGATTCTGTGCACCCCACAACATTATATGCAATGCTGGGAGCTTGATAATAAATTAAACTCCCCGTAGTTGGCTATCAGTTAAGTAGCCTAATTCTTAACAAATGGAAATCTCAAGCAATTTTCATCTATAAAACTACCTGAATGTTTTTAGGAACATGGGTTTACTTGGAAGTTCTACGTCAGTTGGAGGCCTTTGGAGCTCCCTTCACTCTACAGTTAACCAGTACGTACCATTCAATTCTTATTTATACGCCTTAGGCCGTTTCGATCATGTATCTCAGTTCCTAATACGTTGTTAGGCGCAAGCTTAAATGAATTCTTTAACTATATTAACCTTAAAATTATTATTACGAATTCTTTATTAGCTTATTTATTTATTTAAATTTACTATATTAAAGGTAAAATCAATATTATTATTATGTAAATGTTTTCCCACAGGTTGACGACGAAGTTGAAGTAGAGGAAACTCATGAGAATTTCAATAGTTCAACACTGAGAGATGTACATGAAGAAAGCAGCCAACTTTATCGAAGTAATTTTGACGAAACACCAACCGAAACCAACGACATCTCGGAACCTGTTGATTACTGTACCACATCTGAACCAGCAAACAACCAGCAATCTTCAGTTTCAGTTCATATACCAAAGAGACCAAAGTTAAAACGTCCAACACAAAACTCTATAAAGCCTATAAATCTTGACAGAAGTATTATAGATGCCTACAAATTATTTCGTCCTCAAAATAATTCTCAGGCTAAGGACGAATTTGACTACTTTGGCAGGAACATATCTGCAAGGATACGAAAATTAAAAACTGATAAAGCCAAAAGTTGTGTACAACATTTAGTTAGTAATATTATATTTGAGGCTGAAATGGGAAAATATGACAATGGACTTCCTGTAAATTCTGAAGTAAATGGTGGGGGTAATGTTAATGAAAACCGATTAAGTGATGCACCTTCGCAAGGATATGAACAACAAAATTTACACCATGATGAGCCGTTTATAAAAGTGGAATTGTAGCGGTGGATTTTTCGAAGTTAGTGTTAAGTTTTTATGTTAATAAACCTTTTTATATTTATCTGTATGTACAGTGGGAACTCGATTATCCGGGATTCGATTAACCGGGACACTCAATTAACCGTTTTGTTTTTATTCACTCGATTAACCGAAATTCATCCTGTTATCCAGAATAGCTTAAATTTTATAATGGTTACACCGTAATTTCATCCCACTCTCGCGGCTTGGACTCTGCTATTCTTTTCATTTACTACGGTTACATGAGGACTTGAAAGCTTGACTTGAAATCTACTTGAGATTTCAAGGTGGGGTTTCAACAGTGCCAACTTGAAAATTGCTTGAAATAGAATTGAAACTTCTTTGGCATTTGTAGTCTGTTTTCAAAACAAATTTGTGTTGTAAAGAATAATCCGTTTCTGCATAACTCCACAAACTTCGCTTTGCCATTTTATACGCTTTACTACTTTCTGAGAAATGCCAAATTTACTCCCACTAAGCAGTCACAGTTTCAAGTACTCAAGCAGGGGATATACGAAGTCGACTTCAAGTCGATCCGACAAATTTTTCGGACCGACTTGAGAAGCCAATCGGAGGTTACATGTCCTTCAAGCCAGCTTGAAGTCGGCTTCAAGTCCTCATGTAACCGTAGTAATTGTTTACGTTATTGAAGAATTTTATGTCGTGAAAAAGAGGTAAATAAAGTTCACAATATGTTCTATATAATGATTTTAAAATTTCTAATCATTCGATTAATAGGAAAAATCGATTATCCAGGATAAGCCTAATCCCGAGCGTCGCGAATAATCAAGTTTTTACTGTAATACTTGTGTACTCGTCAGGGGATGCAAGAAAATGTCAAAACTGTTTGAGTAAAAATTATACTCCTACTTTACGTTTAAAATGAGTTCCGTTGACATAATGCATCTAAGGTAATTTTAAACATAGAGTTCGGCATTATAGGAATAACCACTTTAAGCACAAATTTTAAAATAAGAACTTAATTGTATTATTAAATTAAGGCACAGTATCAAATAGTTAGGCTTATTGTAATCTTAACTCTTATTTAATTCTTAGGCAGAAATATTATAATATTTTATATGAGGTTGCTTCTATTAGAATAAACGATCTGTTCTTATCTCCATCTTCATCATTACCGCCTACATAAACCGCACGCGCTTTTTCTTTTTGTTAGAGAACCTATACTTCTAAGCCATACGCCACAATAGGTCTAATAATTTCTCAGTAGAGCCCTCTGCGAAGTAAAGACTATGTTATCCTGTATTCATCTTTATAACCTATTTTACGACTAAAGTCATCCAATTTTAATATCATCTTCATGATATCGGAATGATTTCCTCTAAAAAACAATGTGTTGTGTTTTCAGTTCATTTTTATAGCTCCTGAATGTACTAAGCTATTTATGTCAATTTAGATGATATGCTAGAATGTAGCCGTTAAATTTTGGTCATGTTTCATTAATAGAAATCAAAGCAGAATCGTATAAAAAGAAATCGAAATTTATATTCTAAAGTATCTACAATTTTATCTTAAAAATTAGTGCAGCTAATATTTTCCGTAGTTATTGACTTAATTCATCAAATCAGCAGAACTGAGCACATAAACAATTTATCATACTTCTGAAAGTTTCTTTAATTATTTCATTTACTACTCTCTATACAAGTTTCGAAACTGGGAGGAGTTATCCACCAGAAATTGTTGTCGACTTGGTAATTGGCCTTTCCATTAATAATGTAATAAATAGTTGTTTATGAGCAGTTACAACAGTCTTTTGAAACTTTGAATGATTAAGCACAAGTTATGGGATCCAAAACAGTTGTGAGCAATGATTACAATTTCAACTTTTTTTGGAGCTATTACCGATTTAGTGTAGTTATTCCTTTAATAATGCATTTAAGCTCAACTTTCTTCTAGAGGAAATTCATTTTAAGGATTCTTCCCGGGGTTGAATGTTATATATAGCACCTGAAACTTTTTTTTAAACTTCTTTGGTATTATAGTGAGGAGTATATAGTAAATGAGGCAGATATTTGCTGCAATATCTTGTTAAAACGATTTAATTTAATCTGGATGTGGTATGCTATCCGAAGTTTACGCACTAAAGACTATGCATCTCTCTAGGGACGCAGCCCCGGTGTATAGTGTCTCGTCTTGGGTTGAGGTCGTTTTACCTGGCGCGGGTTTATGTAGTTGGAAAACGATGGTCGAACGATCGAGTTACTATATAAATTTCATTACAATTCGATCGTTCGACAATCGTGTTTGAGCTACATGAAGCGGTCCCAGATCTTTTAATAGGCAAGTGACTACAGTTACACTGTAAGTTGGAAATTTAATAAAATTGATATTTGTAATTAGAACAATAAAAACTTATCTTTTTTCAACTACAGCTCGCACTATAGCCTTTAATGCAATTGCAAAAAACGGTATCAAAAGCAAATGGAAAAAGATCTGAATGGACAATGTTGACAATCACCCAACCCCACTCTTCTGAAATTATGTCAACATCTAACAATGTTTGAATTTCCAAATAAACTCTAAATAATGTAATAATGTTGTAATGTATGAAATATGTTCGGTAGATTTGATAATTTCACTGCCTTTTATAAATCTGGTCGCCTTTATAAAGAAATAGTGTCTGTAGGAATCAATCGATTATTTTTTACATTGAACGTTTGACAGGGCGAGAATAAAGCAAATTCCATTTTCAGTAGCTTTGAGGCGCTTTAAAAACCTCAGCGCAATCCTGTAAGTCCTAGCGATTCTCTAGTAACTTAGTTACCTTTTTCTTTTCCGGAATGGAATAGATGTTGCATCACATATGGCAATAGAGTGGAGGAGTAAAGGATGATTTCTATTCCATTCTATTCAAAATTGTCAAGACTTTTTGATGAGTATTCCATATTGGTACGGTTTTTGTTCTGAAGAACCGCAATAGGTCGTGTAATTCGTGCACAACGTGAGGAAGCTAGGTCTATGGTTAAGGCCCACTTTAATAAATGCAGGGGAGCAGCAAAATTACGTCCACTTGGCTACGCCGAGTGTTATGGAGACATCAAGGTATTTGTAAAGGAAATTGTCTACGATCCGGGCCGTGGAGCCCCGCTGACTATCGCACATTTCCGTGACCCATACTGCTATAGAATTATGGAGAAATTGTTCATTGCCCCGAAAGGCATGCACACTGGACAGTTTGTATACTCTGTTAGAAAGGTAAATCTACAAACTGGCAATGTGATGCCCCTATCAGTAATGCCGGAAGGTGCAATTATTTGCAATTTAGAAGGAAAGGAGACCGAGGACGGTTGGTTCGTACGTCAAGTAATTATGCCACAGTGATAACTCACAATACTGACACAAAGAAAACCCGAGTGAAGCTTCCATCCGCAGCGAAGAAAGTTGTTCCATCAGTTAACCGTGACATAATTTTCATTGTGGCGGAAGGTGGACATATTGAAAACCCTATCCTAAAGGCAGATCGTGCATACTACAAGTACCAGGTGAAACGTAACTGCTGGCCTAAGGTCATTAACACATCGGTAAGGCTTCGAAAGTTAAGAAGGGAACATCTGATGGTCATAAGTTTGGTCTTATTGGTGGCCGTCGTGCTGGTAGGATTTACGGTGGCAAAGGACGAGGAAAGAAGGAAGCAAAGTAAGCTAAGCTATATTAAGAACGTTTGGTGGTTTGTGTTTCTATTATAATGGGCATGAACTGTTGATGAATAAAACCAAGTTGTTACCGAAAAGATTTTTGTCTTTTTGACTTTAAAACATTATTTTCCTTATCAGCTGGAGTTCTTGGAATTAAAAGTAGTAGTTAACCAACATCAGCTCGCAAAGTTTGTATCCCACGCTCAAGTACAACAGTTTCATCATCCGATAATGGATGAGAGTAAATAATTAAAGAATTCCTTAAAGAAGTTTTTAGAAAATGTAAGTGGTTACCATTGTAGTGTGTGCAATCCAAAATAGAATACCTTCCAAAACGCCTATACCCACAAAGTAAGGTCTTTCCTGTAAGGGAGCTCATAGGTACCCTAGGACATCACCGTGTTAAAGTAGTCCACACTGCAATTGAGCAAGTAAGTTCTGACATATAGTAATTACAGAATCGACTTGGTAATGATTACAAATCCTACCAGGTTTGGATGCGAATTCATCTTGGCATGTAATTAACCGATCTTTGTAAATATATGAATTACCTTTTAAAAATTGTTTTTTGATAATTTAATATTTATTTATGATCTTTTAAAAATTAGCTTTTGATATTTAAAAATATATGAATGATCGTTTAAAGTAATTATAATTGATTTTTAAAAAAAACATCTTTGAACTTTATGGCTGGCTGGCCATAAAGATGGCCGGCTGGCTGGCTGCCGCCAGCCAACCCACCAGCCAGCCAACCGCCAGCCAGCCAGTCATAAAGATCAAACATGTTTTTCAAAATCAGTTATAATTATTTTGAAAGATCATTCAAATATTTTTATATATCAAAAACTTATTTTTAAAAGATCATTTCCTTTTCTTAAAGGTTGGCTAATTTTTCTTCTATATGTAAATGGTCAATATATATATTCTTAAAGGAAAAGGTTATTGATCAAATACTTTGTTAAAGGATCAAATATATTTATTAAAGGTCAGTTTATTTTCCCCATATATTTTTAGTATTTAGTGAAAACAAGTAATCTGTAATATTTCTTTATTTCCATTATAATGAAAATAACAACAAATTAAAATATAATTCAGGTACACAGCCAGCCAACCCGCCAGCCAGCCAGCCAGCCAGCCAGCCAGCCATCTTTATGGCCAGCCAACCAGCCAGCCGGCCATAAAGTTCAAAGATGTTTTTTTAAAAATCAATTATAATTATTTTAAACGACCATTCATATATTTTTAAATATCAAAAATTAATTTTTAAAATATCATAAATAATTATTAAAATATCAATGACATTTTTTAAAGAGCATTTATATAACCATAAAGATCAAAAACTAATTTTTAAAAGATCATAAATTATTTTTAAAATGTCAATTACAATTTTAAGAGATCATTTATATAATCATAAAGATCAAAAACTAATTTTTTAAAAGATCGTAATTAATTATTATAATATCAATGAAAATTTTTAAAAGGTAATTCATATATCCTTAAATATCAAAAGCTAATTTTTAAAAGGTAATTCATATATTTACAAAGATCGGTTTATTATTCCCCTATCTAATTCTTAAGAAATCTAAAGCAAACCTGATTCTGAGGAAAATGTGATTGCGTTTCTATTTTACTTCTCATAAATATGGAGTCTACGTAGTTAAAATAATTGCCTATTAATCTATAGCGTTCAAAACGAAATTATTTAAGAGTTTGGGGCACAGGAAAGTATGAGAAACAGAGTCGCAAGCCTTGGGGAAATCTGAGAAAATGACATTAGTAGGTACATATTTAATTCAATACCTAAACTCTTTACAGAGCTGGAATAGGCTACTAATGACTTGCCTAGTTGAATTGAGGATAAGGCAGTTGTGCTAAGGACCTTTCTATATACCACTAAGCATGCAGATTTTCTACGATTTATTATCAGATAATTTTGATCATCCCATATCTATCTATCTAAATAAATCTAAACAGGAATCTAAAGGACAATGGGCAAAATTGTATGGAGCGTGGGCTATTCGTCATTGATTTTGATATTTCTTGATATGACGTAGTCCTACAATTACTGTGCAGAAGTTTTATCACCGACATGTACTTCTAAAACGGATAAAATACATTATTGTTGTAGAGAATTTTACTATGTATCCTGACTTATGTGAAGTGCAAAAATGAAAAAGAAAAGTGAAATAAATAATCTAGATAGTACCAAAATATGTTTATTTATTAATGAAGCAAATACCACATTATTAATAAATACAATTACCATATTATGTTTTACAAAGTATATTATAAACTCTATTACAAACTGTGTATTACAAACTATATTATAAACTTGAAGTCACGATTAAATCTACCATTTATTACTTCAGCCACCCAGCGGGATAAGGTGACCAATCTATTCGATTGTTCGGTTGTGTCGTTGTGAGCTGATCTACATCGCGGTCTTTAGTTTCAGGCATATGAGCCGACTAATTGAATTGTGTCAAATCAGGAAGGACGTTTCTAAACCCACGATCTGGAATAAAAACATCATCGCGACGAAAGAACCAATGAAATGTACCTTCTTCGTCATATGATATATATCATTCTTTGTAAAATAGCTGTATCTGAGTCAGTAGCTGCAACAAAATCCTATTCGCACATAGAATTAAAGTGGAAAAACGAAAGCCAAGTAATCAGGTTAGGCATAAACAAAGTCCGGAATGCAAAATATGTTTATTGAAGCACAAGATAAATCGATAAACAATCGCACAGTACACAATGGCACAGACGTAACAGAAGGACAACGGTTGCTTTGTACTTATTTTTTTCCTAAATGAAATATGTTCATAGTAAAAGTTATTCCTAAATAACAGTACTTTCATTTCACATTAATTCTATCCATGGCCGCCGATAGCCCAGAAATGACCATTGTCCTTTACTTACAAATAGAACAATAATGGACCAAGAATAGAACCTTGCGGGACACCACAGTTATTGGCAGAGGAGGTGAGATACTTTCGTGAAGTTTTCCGAATTAACTACATTTAAGTAGGAAATCAAAAATGAATTTGGTCGCAGAAAATGAGAAATTAAAATATTGAGCTAATTTTACTAGTCAAGCAATGCAAGTAAAACCACATGATCAATGATGTTCTATGATATCAGACATCAGTATCAGCATAGCAGTGTCACTGTCTTACAACTGTGGTGGCGTGAACGAAATCCAGATTGGGTTTGCAATAGAAAATCTTCCTAATTGATATGAGGGAAAATCTGAGCATACATTAATTTTTCGAGGACTTTGTTCAAACAGCAGAGTAAACTGATCGAATGGAAGGACGATGCTTTAGCTCTAGTTTTAGGGATAGAGACGGTAAGAGTTTGTTTTTCTAAAGGAGAAGATATTTCTATCAATCACTTCATTGAATCAAAAGAAAAAAATCCATCGCGATTGACATTGAAACAATGACACTTTGCACTTTGCAAAAATCGAAGAAATCGCAAAGTTTGAACCCCAGGGACTTTTCAAATGTTTTTGAAGGACTTTGCACTTTTCACTTTGTAGAAAAACAACCGTCAATTTTCAATTTTATTGTCACCTTGTGTTCGGTTTGTTGGCAAGCCAGATCAAGCCGCTAAACGAGTCATCCACAAATATGTTAACAAGTACTTAGCGTGTAATGACAGTAAAAATCTTGGCTTTAAAAGTCATAGAAGAATGCGAAATTGAAGGGAAACTTGCATTTTTATCAAGCGTTTTTGACGCAAGAAAGCACGACAACGTTTTCTAGAAAATTGGCTTGCTAGTATTGTCTTGCCAACTTCAAAATCTAGACAATGGTAGTTTAAATTGGACAACGACAATGATAGCGTTTGATCAAAGTTATAATACCCTACATGCAGGGTATGCTTAGACAGTATTGATATGTTCTTTTTTTATTTCCCAATGTACTAGTAATATATAATTTATCGAAGAAAAGAGAAATATAAAAGTTCTTGGGATTGAAAAAGTGAGGGAAAAGCTTTTTTTTACCTTGACACGTGTTCCCGAAATTATGGAACTAATAACATGTCCCACCCTCCAAAACCTTAAAACTTACAATAATCTTAAACAGATGTTCTTCAACAGATGTTACTTTCCCCAGGACTAGAATGAATTGTAAATATCTTCCCATCAGTTCCATTTAAGGGTTGCGTACTGATAGCTTCAGGAAATCTGATTAGTGTGAATTTATTGTAGTGCGAGGATGGGTTCGAAAACTCGTTTAGAAAGTCATGAAGGCCTTAAGTATTTTTGGTATTATTGGCGATTTGCAGGAATCCTTCCCTTTGGCCAATACAAGTGTAGATTTCTCTTATACACAATTTTTTTTAATATCAACGAAATGATCATTTTTCCTGCGACATTTGTTGCAAAGCTTATTGAAACTAGAAATATGAAGGGAAATCTAATTACGCTTAGTATAGCAACAGAAACTGTTGTGATAGTGGTAAAATATATTTCAATTCTGGCAAGCAGACACCGTCTTCACCGAATCCGTACTATTTTCGAAGCTTTAGATGAAGAAGTCACATTTGAAGATGAAAAACACTGCTTGGGAAAAGCGATTAAAACGTGTCGTGCTTTATTTATTGGATTTAATATTTTGGTGTATACGTCCTTAATGGTATTTGTATTTTTTGCCCTATATTTTGAATTGGGTTTGATCTTTCCGGCTTGGTATCCATTTGATATAACCATTAGGAAATACTTTTGGATCGCCTTTCTTCACCAAATGATTTCTATGGATATACTTGCTGCTCCAGCTGTTGCATTAGATATGTATCCGCCGGCATACATTTATATCCTGGCTGCTCATATAGAAATTCTTACGCTTAAAATAGGAAGGATTGGAAAGAACCCCGAGACATCAGTGGAAGACAACTACAAACAATTGATTGCTTCAATACGCTGCCATAATACCATCTTGAGGTGAGAATTGGATAAAATATCAAGTTTTTATTTAAGACTAATGTGAATTAATACGTCGGCTGTTATGTGCATCACGGGGGATGCACACTTGAAAGCTCTCTCAGAACAAATGCATTTTAATACGTTATTCTCCCTCGAACGATTTTCTGCAACTAGTGGCAGCCAACGTGTTAAATTAAATTCTTCTAAGAACATTCAATTCTTAAAAAGTATTGTGGAAAAAATGTTCTATCTTCATGAGGTTAATTTATGCGCAAACTCTGCAAGATTGTGAAGTTAATACATTTTCGTACTTAGTTGTTCTTTTGGTACAATTACAAAGCGAGAATGATCGGTTTGGTAACCGTGAAACTTGCAAGCTCGTACTTTCTTTTTAATTAAAATCCATTTCTCTGCTTTAGAGCGGTTCACCGTTAGCACATAAGTTTGTTGGCTTTTTCTTACCAGTAACAACTCATATTGAAGATTCTTACATCTGACATGAGTTATCTGGAAGTAGAACACAAAGGCTTATACCATAATCAGGGTCTGTACATTTGTTTGCAAGATATTTGCATAGTACATTGTTTCGTAAAAGGTCTGACGGAACTCAAGTAATCAGAAATAGTAAATTCAATAGCATGCATCACAAGGACGTCACAAATTGTTATAACGAGTTAAAGACGAAGACGAAGACTTGGATTGGAATCGGCCCCAAATACTTCAGACAGACAGCATACTCGAGTTATCATAACAACACAAACATAGCTACTCGGTTACTTTTATAAAATTTTACACAAATCGTAATATTTTGGCGTCACAATGCTCATCCAGTTATGCTGTCTGTCAAGGGTATTATACCCTCTAATCCACCCTCAACTATGAGAGCTAAATACACTTTAATGTCCAACTTTCTAAAAATAAAGTCAAAAATTCAAAATTTTATCATTCGTCCTGCAAAATTACCCTTCTAGAGGTATTGTTTTTTTCGGAGAAGTTGCGCCCTTCAAGGATCCTTCAAGAAAAAAAAATTATGTCAATATCTTGAGCCGTTCAGAAGGTATTAACGTTAATATGAGATCAGATAGTTTAATGCAAGAGGTGATCTACATGTCCGCTGTTCTGAAGAATCTAGATCCTCGCTCGTCAGATCCAGACCAAGATATGTACTGCTCTCTACTCTGTCACAAGTCGAAAATTTTAAGGACATTTTGATTTAAAACACCTCTCTTCAAAGACGAAAAATTCTCAATTAAAAAGTAAGGGTGAAGAAATGGTTTTAGAGAGGGAGTGTCTCAGAACACTCCATAGAACTGATTAGCATATGTTGGAACTCACCTTTCAAATATCACCCTGTAAGTCCCAGTTATTCACTGCAGAAAATTTAATTAAGGGCATTACGGGTATATGTATTATATAAATTCATGTATAAAGGATTATCAAACTAGTGCTATATATAATTGTAAAACAACTGATTCACGCGAAAACTGACGTTTGCCTTCAGTATTGTTTTGCAAATCATCATGGAAAGATACACAATTGCACAATGTATTGCCAAACTAATGAATCTATTAGGGCTACGTTTCGCGTATTATGTGATATCTATGGCCAGCACAATCGACCTACAAAGCTTACTATTCGTGATATAATTCAAAAATTTGTGTGAAATGGTAGTTTTTATGATGTTCAAAATTCAACCGGTCCAAAAAGGGTAGCCATATTGCCGATAACATCGATGCTGTGAACCAAAATTTAAAATAAAACCAGAGCAATCAAATTTAGGTCGCTCTTAAGAGCTTGGAATTTCTTATGGCACTACGTGGAATATTTTTCATAAATATTTGAATTTAAAATTCAGTTGACCCAAGAACGGATTAGGCTTTAGAACAACTTGAAACAGATCCATTATTTATAGAAAAATTCATCTTGAGTGAACTTTTTTATCTGAAGTTTTGTGAAATCATTGCTTTACATCACTAAATGAACTTAAACCAACACTCAATGAACTTAAAACCAACATTATTAGTACCATTGGTGAAATAAGTGCTGATTTATGTGGAAAAGTGGACAAGTTGGTGTTCCAGAATCGAATTTATTTTAAAAATCCAGAGACGGTCATTTACTTGAAATTATTTTTAAGTAAAATCGTCATGGATATGGGTCGTGCAAAAAGAAAATACTTACACTTTAAATTAACTACTCTCATCAATCTATCAACTCCTGCGTGAACATCACTAATTCTGCCCAACAACCACCATTCTTTTATCTCTAATTCTAGTCTCTAGCTTTTTTGGGCCCACTTGGATCGGTTTTGTAGCTGTGAAGTGTTACGGAGAGAGCGGTCGAACGGTTATGAATTTAAGCATTCTTCAATTTGAGTCAAGAAGATTGTTAACTTTTCAAATGTTAGCCATATATCATTTTGAGGTGTTATTTACCTTCCCACTGGCCTCCAAAATGGTGTGTAGTGGAATAAAGTGCCACTTAATACCATCACCAGTTAAGTGTTATGAGTGCATCATGGGATACACCAAATTTACTTTGCATCTTATTCTTAAAAAGCTGCGCACTACCTCCTGAAAAATTCATCCAACAGTCACTATAAATATCACCACATAAGCCACATCTGCCGGTAAACCTCTAACAGACTGCTAAAAATGGTCCTGTAGTAAGATCGTTAACAAGTTGCAGATGCATAGCTTTTGTATATAAACGTAAAATTTGCAAATGCCTTTAGGCATTTTGGTGTACCTTCACTCCTCGATTCTCGAATTGATAGGTATCCGTTAAAATGACTCCTGTATGAAAATAGCTCCGAATTTGCATAATCCGCGAAATTGGTGTTGGTATTAAAGCAAACACATGTAACACATAGATGAATTGTATGACGTATAGTATTTCGTATATTTAGGGTCCGAATTTTTTTCCGTATTTTAGTTGGGTTTCCCCCTAAAATTGTTATTAATTAGGAGAATAATAATCTTTTTATATAATTTCAGTTTATTCGATGAGATCAGTTTTCTCATTTCGCGGACATTATCTTTGCAATTTCTGGTGGCAGCGTTCGTGTTGTGTGTGAATGCAGTTTACTTGGTATTTTACACGACGGAATTGGTTGAAATCGTTGCTGTTGTAATGCACCTGAGCGATGTTGTTTTTGAAGTTCTCCCAGTATGTTACTTTGCTAGTCTTTTGATGCACTACAACGAAAGTCTAACTAGAGCAATATTCAATTGTAATTGGATAGATCAGGACCAACGATTCAAGAAGACTATTATAATTGCCATGCAACGCACTCAAAAGGATCTGGTTATGCTTGCATGGAATACTGTTCCGGTTTCTTTACCAACATTTTTGGGGGTAAGTTTGGATTTTCATAACTATATATTATAGGATACTTAAATTAAATGCCATTTTATCATGAGCACGGTTGTGCGAGGGTGGTGGGTTCCCGAACAAGCCCTCATCTGCGTTAGTTGCCTAAATAATCACAGAAGTACCCAGCAGAGCCGACCCAAATGTTCTCTCAAAACTAGGAGAATCATTTCGCGGCCGGCATCCTTGAATTCGCAAACAAAACGCCGCCATATCCGAAATCCACAAGCAAAACAGAAAAAGAATTTACGCCATCACGATGGGTAGACAAGGATAAATGGGCCAGAAGGCAAAGGCTAGCTTCTCGGCTGGGAATATGCTTCACTTACTTTCATTTTGGAAGGTGATGTGCTGGCTCTAACCACTCTTCGATGTACCTGTTTTAAGCGCCTCCTAAAAGTTTCCTGGGAGTTGGTAGCCCAACTACTGGTTCTATGTAAGATCTTCGGCCGTTTCGTGCTAAAGGGCAGGTTTTTGACCTTGACGAGTTATAAGATACATGCGTTTCCTATTAAGGCACGAATTCTTCTCGTAGTCATTTTTAGGGATTATCACAAACTAAGCCATTCAAATAGGCATAACGTAATGTAACAAAAATACTATGCACGGAAAGGTCTCACTTGTTCATTTTCTTTTCTTTTTCAGATTATTAAATTCTCGTATTCATTGTTTATGGTTCTTAGTCAACTGAGCAAGTAAAAAGGGGAGACTAACCCAGGTCACCACATGCTGCACCATTTTGCACCCAAAAAATAATACAATGCAACATATAATTGTATAATTTTCATAACATTGAGGAAAAGCATCGATTGGTTAATTTTCATGGTACTCATAATGAACAAACATGAGCAGAATTTCGGATTGCAGAGTTTCTATCAAAAAACTTCAAAACAAAAATCGTATATTGTACTGTAAGCTAATTTTCTGGTTGGTCTATAGAGGAAGGTGATTTAGAGACCACAATGCTAACCGAAGAATTCTGGAGCGATAAGCGCATTAAATATGAAGAAAGAGTGGCTTCAACTTCACCAAAAATTCTCAGCAATGTTATTGCACCTAATTTGCAACTAATTTAAGAGCATCACAACTACGCTAAACTAACTATAATATTCAGTTCAGTTCAATTTAGTTTATTTATATCTTTAGAATATTAGACATCTTTTACTGATTACGGAAAAGCATGTTATTGATGTAGTAGTATTAATTAGCAATGCACTGTTTGTGAATAAATACATCCCCATCTACAAATGAATTTGTTTAATTCAGAAATGCAAAATACTTTCTAGGCTGTAGTGACAAATGCGAATATTTTATCTCATTCACATAGTAATCCAGATCTACAACACTGCGCCCAATCCAGATTTTTATAATATCTGCCTATTAATCTATAGCGTTCAAAACAAAATTATTTAAGAGTTTTGGGCAGAGGAGACTATGAAAAACATAGTCGAAAGTCGTGGAGAAGTCTGAGAAGCATCAGCATCACACCTTTTAGGAACCGGAGTAATAAGTGAAAACTTCCAGGCCATATGGAAATTCGCAGCCATAATGCAATTATTTAAAATATAGGTAGAAGTAGAAATAATTTGAGGTAAAATAAGTTTTAAAAACCTGATGGAAATGCCATAAGAACTAATCGCGAACAACATGTTCGCAACCGGGTCAGGACTTATTTCGGAGGGTGTTCGGCCAATCCTTTCCACTCTCAGTTCATGCAATCTGTTCCACTTTTTTCTAGTTGGTAAATTTAAATCGAGAACCCTAGAGAAGTGACCTTCCTTAGCTTCTCGCACAGAACTTGTTACTTGATTGCGTAAAACTTGAAAATGCAATGAATTTTTGATTCTCTTCCATACTCGGTGTGCCTTGTTATGTTTTGATATCAACCTAGAAATGTGTGGAGTCCAATACCAATCAAACAGTTGAGCAATTAAGCTTTGCAACTAAGTCACGATTTAAAATCAGGGCAGTAGTAGACAGAATCCCATGGAAGTAAATCACCAACACAGAAAAATTAACATTCTTGCAGTCTCTGAAATAAATTGCCTGCTAAACAATATAATTACGAGGTAATTAAATCATTATCTGATTATGAAAAGTCAATCTATCAGTAATATTAAAAATAAGCAGATCCAGCAAGGAAGACCCCGACGGGAAGTAATGCGTCCAAGTAGAACTTCCTTCTTGATGATTAGAAATTTGAATGCGTGGATTGCTTCAAGTATTTTGTAAAGACCTTAACTTGAAAAAATAATATTTCACTGAAAAAAACGAGGTCGTTATTGATATCTTGCTTATTATCTAAGAAATAAAAAAAAATATATTCCCAGTAAATACTAGACCTGTGGTAACCTAGTGACCTCCGGAGGTAGGGCCTCATTTTCTATTCATTGCATTGTCCGGTACAATGATGGAGCTGTATGAAACTTTTGCTCCCAGTACAATCAACATGGCTTAAAGCTATTTCTGTCAATAATACCATACATACGCCTATTTCATGATACTCACAAATTCTCGCTTCCATTGATTCTGGTTTCCTGAGAATGTAGAGTCTTTTCTAGTCCCGTCCGATAATTTCTTTTAGTTTTAGTTTTGCAACAATAGAAAAACAGAGCTTACTCCCGAATCGACACTTTTGAAATTTGACAGCATCCAGTGTGTACTGGCAGCCCAGTCCTGGTGTGGTGTACACACCGAGGCGTAGAAAATTATTCACCATTTATTTTACATTTCTCCTAGGCTTCATCAAGAAGTGTCAGGCGTCTATCCCCTGTATCACCCCTATCAGGTTTTCTATCTGTTCTTAGAAGCTTAATTAGATTCTCCGATTTTTCAAAAGTAAAACTATTTGCCACTCTTGTTCCGTAATATTTTTTTTTTGTTTTCAAAAAAAAACGGGGATTAGAAAAACTAATGCTCTTACTCCCAACCCTGTAACCCCTGGATGGCCATAGCTTCACACTATTTTGTTTCAATACGGATACTGGTTCTCCCCGGAGAGAAAAGCGCAGACTAATTCGGAATATCTATTATTTGAAATGGGTATCTTAAAATGGCTTACCTGTTTTAACTGAAAGCACAGAATAAGTGGCACGCAATGATGTTATTGAGGTGTTAAATGACGATCGCTCACTATTTGTTTGTGAGTTATTTGAGATTGAGGTAATCCGGAAGAGCTGCAGTCCATGTTCTATCGTTTCAAGGTATGCAGTTTGGCTCTTTTATTCTGGACTAATGAAGATTCAGTGGCAGGTTCATCTTCGCATGGGAAGGGAGAAGAATTCTGCATTACACATCGCAATATTTTTATCGTCGCACCTATGAAAACTACTCGGATATGCCTGACCAGCATTCGGTTAGAAACGTATAACTTAGTAGTTATGGAGACCCCTTCGTTGATAGAGTTGTTCATTTCTTTTCCTTTGAGATACAATTTCTTATCGCAATAGACTTTCTTTTTCTTTTACAGATTTTCAAATTCTCATTTTCATTGTCCACGGTTCTTAGCCGACTGAACAAGTTAAAAGGTGATTGTGGAACTTATAAAACTAAAGGTAAATAACCATGAAAAGAGGCATTTTAAACCATTTTACACTCAACAAAAATCACAAGGCAACATTTAATTTACTGTAGAATTTCCGAAAAAAATACCGACAGGTAAATTTTCATGATGGTTATCGTTAATGAGATCGAATCCTTTCATCAAAGATTTTCGTAGGCAATACTTCTGACAATCAGCATCACTTTTTGAGGAAAATTCTTTAGGATGAAAAATCGAAGATAAAATGGAAACGGCAAATATCAAGTGAGGTTTAAAGGCATTCTACATATAGAAGACAAGGATCCTACCGATTGCCAAAAAAAGTCGAGTCCATCGATGAGTATTAATAAATAATAAATAGTTAATAAATAGTGTCTATTCTAAACGCGTTCGATGGTTTGCCTTAAAAAGATTTTCCAAATATGTTTTGAATTTTATATTTCACGAACATGATATTGTGCTAAATGCATAGCGAGGAACTGAAACGTGCTAAGTGGGATTTTTTGCAATTTCTGTTTCATCAAACTAATCACAGTCAATAACAGTTTTTGTTGAAATTACTCTTTTTCTAAAGTGGTTTCTTCAATCGTTAAACGGATACAGTCAATTGATAGGGCATGAAAAATTACCATCATATAACACACAAATTCAATTTGCCATATGTGACTTATATCAATTCACCTTTCCACCAACGACATAGTTACCAATCAGAATTAAGCAAGTACTATAAAGTAAAATCCAGTTTAGAAGCAAAATAAATTGTGATGGCAGTTGGGGGAGGTGGTCAACAAAACAGTCAAGTATCACCGTGCTATTTAACACTTAAAGGACCGGTATTTTTTACTCGTTTTCTACACGCATGTAAAAAACATACTTTTGTACGTGTAATTGTAATAAATATAAATTAAGTAGCACATAAATTAATAAAAGTAATCACTTTAATCACTTTTTTGTTCATTTCATCGGTTTTTTAAATATATAACTCATAGATATGTGATATTTATCCCTGTTTACACTTAATGTGTATTTTATTGTTGATCCTGATATTTTTACAAAGCCTTCTGCTTGCATACTTAACCTTAATCAAGTTAAAATAAGGAGTTATTGAAATTATATATTTTATTTTTCAAAATTTGAAACAAACCGAGTAACATTGCGATAATGTAATGTCGGCCGTCTCAGTGAAATTTCACTTTTCTTGGAAAAATTAGTGTAACTTTCATAAAGGGCATTATTTTTTAACAAAATCGTAAGAAGATTTTAAAAGAATGTTAAACTTATCAAAATTATTGCAGTCGTGGTAATAGAAACTTAATGATACATGTTAATTAGTTAAAAAGGAGATTTCTCGTTGCCAGTACTTTAAGTGTTAAGATGACAAAACTGAAGCTAGAAGCTTGACAAATGCTTTAAAAAATTTCTCCACAGTCCGAATACATTAGCAAGAAATTGTGACGCGTCAACTATAAAAGTGAATGCGATCACGAAGATATATTGGAACACTGGAGTATATCAAACCATATAAAAGTTTTATTCTTCTACGGGTAAAGTTCAAAGAACATCAAAGAAGTGTGCAGTTTGTTAAAAGCTACCTATAGATATGTCTCGCTTTCTCTTGCAATTTGAATATTTTAATCTCCTCAGGAAATTATATACATATTTTGAAATTATTATGGATAGAAGACTGAAAAATTCAGCTTGCTATTTACTTCAATATTTAAATTCTTTACAGAGCTGGAGTAGGGTCCTACTGCCTTGCTGGATTAGGAATAAGGCAATTGTGCTAAGGACCCTTCTATATACAACTAAAAATGCAGATTTTCTACGATTTATTGTCAGATATTTTTTAATCATCCCACCCCATTATGTATTCTGTTTAAATCATTACTCAAGTGACAAATATCGTCTTCAGTTGATCGATTGACCGATCTAAATAAATCTGAACAGCATTGGTGTAAAGAGGAATTGATGAATTTTACAAAATCAAAGGCAAATTTACTTACAAACAGAACAGTAGGGGACCAAGAATAAAGCTTTGCGGGACACCACAGTTATTGGCAGAGGAGTTGAGATACTTTCGTGAAGTTTAGCGAATTAGCTATACATTCAAGTAGGAAATCTAAAATTAATTTAGTCGCAGAAGATGAAAAATTAAAATATTGACCTAATGTTACGAGTCAGGCAAAGCAAGTAAGGCCACATGATCAGTGTCAATGACGGTATATGATATCAGACATGACTTTCAGCATAGCAGTCTCCCAAATGTGGCATGAACTAAATCCAGATTGACTTTGCGATAGAGAATCTTCCTATCTGATATAAGAGAAAATCTGATTTTTTTCATGAGGCGGGTAAGTCTCAAATGGCGTGATCAGTGTTACAAAAAAAAGACTGACTTGGTTGGGTTAATTGATGTAAATATTAAAAATCAATTTTGTGAAATGTGTATTGAGCAGTTTAAAAAAATAAATTGCGATTAATTGCTACGAAATGGCGATCGGTGGAGTCGCCGTCCGCCATTTCTCCATAAATATTCTTAAATTTCGTGGAAAGTTGCAATTAATTCCTGTTGTGATGTGGCCAACAATTTCTCAATAAAAGTGAAGTGAAAAAACT
>QYTT01091420.1:2593-19409 GCA_006980735.1 Dasypogon diadema
TAAGTCTTCCTGTAGAGAAGCACAGTCACTAATATCATTGATAAAGGAGAAAATTTTCATGTCGTCTGCATTAATAAGCACTCTGGACTGCCTCAGAAAGTACACGGCATTGTTCACAGAGAAGGCAAAAAATTAGAGGGCCAAGGTGACTACCCTGTGGCACCCCAGATCCAGATGTCAGAAATCCCAGTTTACGCAACTTGAGCATAATAATGACTGAACGCGACAATTTATCAAAAGCTTTACTGAAATCTGTATATATACAGTCGGTTTGTATATTACCTTACCTTGTTTACCTTATTTATGAGTGGATAAAAAATTGGGTAATTCGCTTAAAAAGTAATTAAAAAGTAAAGCTGGATATTTCAATGGTATACTATTTACCTTATTGTTAGTTTGAATTTATTACAAACTTCTAAATTTTGGGAGAACATTTTAACTAGAATTTTATAGTATCGACTTATTGCAATTCGGCGAGATGTATTTTGAATTAATTAAATATTGCGTAGTTCTTTTAGTAATTTTGCATAACTCTGCTATTTTATAAACTGTTTGAAGTTTTATTGCCCACTGTATCACGATTACACTATCACGATTTCTTATGATTGTTGTTTGACGCCATCACTTGTTTATTTCTCTGAGTGCATAAAATTAAATTGGCAGATTTTCGTTTTGCGCGAGTTTTCAAGACAATCGAGACGAGCTATGTTTTAGAAGACAAGCAAACCTTTCAACAGTGAAAGGTTCATGTTCACTTTCAGTCTATTTAATCCCAAAAAACGTGTACCCTTTGCACTATAAACCAGAATACAAAGTTTTATTTAAATAAAGATAACTTTTGCGTCTCCGCCGTCGTGTCATTTAATATAGATTGCTTAAATAATGTGCCTTCCTTTGGTCGATATTATACTTTTCATAGATTAATTGCAAACCATATTATGATTTCCATGATTACCACTAATCACATATCACTTACAGATTAAAGCACGAGAAAATTTAACTTGGGTGAAAATACCTCAGGACCAAGGACCGAAACAATTATTAATCCTTAGGAGAAAAAGGGCCAAAATATATGGTAATTCGACTTGGTACTTATCGCTGCCTCCATTTGAATAAAATTAAATTGCTCGACAAGAATAAGAAAATTTTCGACACGGAAAATATCTCGATTTTCTCTTAGGCGATACGAAAAAATCCCAGAACGGTGATAAGTTTTCTCTGGTTAAACCATAAAAGGAGACGACGACTGTAGTCTGTACTAAGCCAAAGGCTTTCGGTATAAAACAACACCAACAAAACCAGTTTCTAGTTAAAATTCTAACGGACAGAGAATGTCTTCTTGGCCTCATGTTCCTGTCTTCTTTACATTTTACAGTCCCTTCGGGCAGTTGGAACGTTTGCTACAAAATCCGAGTTCGACTTTGGATGAGGAACAAAATGAGTAAAAATTGTCCAAAGAACTTGATGTGGGGGGCGGAGAATGTGAAACAAAAACAGGATGGCACTATAAAAAATATTATCCACTAAGGATTTGTACACATGCTTTCCATGCTGAAGAGATACTACATACAGCTTTGTTAATATTCTCAGCACCCCACATCGAAGGATACTTTTGGCATTGCCTAACTGGCACTTACACATGTCGAGGTAGCCTCATTTGGGTAAATGGCACATCCATATCCCTTCACTGGACACAGATAAGGTGCTGTTGCCATCAGTAATTTACGCCCTTTCTCCTTGTATAATTTAGCACTTCGTCTATCCCCCTGAGGTGATCTTTTGCCAGTTTCTGTTTCAACCGTCCTGCCTTTTTCCGACTTCACAGCTGCGGTGCTCACAAATTTATCTCCTGGCACCGGAACAGGTATGCTTTCTGCAGAAGGCTTCTCTAGTGTTGATGTCGGTTTATTATTTTCAATCCTCATATTCTGCCAAATAAATAGGGAAAGCTCATGGGATGCATCAATAAAGAAGTCTGTGGTTGGCTTTTCCTCCAGAACCCGTTTTGTTAACCTGCAGAGCAGTGTGATTAAAAACAAAAGAAAACAACCCAGGCCACATATTAGAGCGTGTTCCCCTGCTCTCTTGTGGACGACGATTCCTGACCTTACTTACCTTTCAATTAATGGAGTGGAAAACGCAACCCCTGACCTTATCATTGGGTAGGGAAACCACTTGGGGTTTTCGAAAAAAGCAAAGTGATGAATTATCGTAGCTTCCTGGTCATGTAGGGGGTGCCCAAGATACATTTCCTGATACGGAATTATGTAATATGTTTTTGTGGAGATTTTATGACTTGGAAGTGCTTACCCTGGTGTGATCCTCCTCTGCCAACTTGTTGACTAATGTTGGCAAGTCAACATAACTCAGGTCCTCACAGAGCAGAACCCATTTGATGTGTGATTTTATGATATTGCTTTTAGCTAGTTCCGGTAGTACTGCAACGAAAGTCCAATACCCAGGATGGTTTACTGTTTCATGCAGTAGGTGGATGTTGACCAAATGATCCTTGTTAATTAATAGTGATTGATTGTAAATGTCTGTTCTCAGACCATGTGCCAATTGAGAGTGGTATGGATCCCATTGACTGAGGATGAAGATAATAATTTCACTGGGTGCTGAAAAATATGGAGAAAAATAAATTGTTAGATTTGGCACGGATTATAGATTAGGTATATTAAATTAAGTATCGCCTATAAATTCCGATTCTCATTGATTCATTGAAATACTTCAAGTGGGGACGAACAAGATTTGAATTTTAAAGTAGCATTTTATTTAAGGTTATTGGGGTTTTATTTTTATGATGGATGGATAATAGTGATATATTTGCAAGCGAATTGGTGATGGTTAGAAATTTAGGTTTGAATTTGTACAAAATAGGATTACGAGCATCTGGCCTTAAGTTTAATATGAAGCTTTTAGTCATGTGAAAATTTACGTGCAAAAGTTTCTGCGTGAAATTCTAATATGCAGTGGGAAGTTTAAGGCCACACAAAAGAGGGGAGATTGTGCATTTATGGATAATATAATAGACGATGTTAGGCGCAGTTCATAACTAGCTTTCCAGTGTGGCAGACTGGCAAAATTAATTCTGTTGATGTACAGGTTCTACGTAGTGCATATAGCTATAAAGTCTTTTAGATACACTTGAAACTAAAGCCATCAGCAGGATATTAAAATTCAAAAAGGTGAGTAACGATACTAGAGGTGCCAACAGCACTGAAATATGCGTTAATGATATTAGGATCCAGCTCACAGCCTTTGTGCACGCCATATTTCCTGAGATTGTTCCACAGTGACGTGTTAGTAGATCACAAAAAGTGACGACGGTGCTGCTTTGGGCGTGTAAATTAACATTGAAGTCCCCACAGATAATGATATCCTCCTAGCGCCGTGATAGCCTGGACACAGTGTTTTCGAATTTACACTTAACGCCCTACACTTCAAACAATGGCACTAATTTCAACTGTTTTTTCCAAATTTTACTAAATTTATTGCCAAAATGCCTCATAATAATATGGTTTTTAGTCAAATTTTGAATTCTCCCAAATTTTACTTTAAATTTGATCCCCTTATATCCCAAGATCACACAAAATCTATCACAAAAACAATATGAGGCACATAAAAAAATACAAATGATTCTAAAATGAAAATTTTGCAAACGAATTCAGTAATTGGTGCAACTGCATAGAAATTTAGGAAATTTTATGGAATATAAACACAATAAGAATTAAAAATTAAACAATTAATTTAATTTATGCTGATGACATGCAGATTTGCTCATTTATTAATGATATCAGGCGACTATACTTCTTTTCAATATTAAATTAAAATAAATATAATTAAATATTTTTGTCCACATGGGTCATATTGAGTCTGTTCAGCGTAGATTAATTAGATTTGTGTTTAGCGATTTTCTTTGGAATGACCGTATCGCGAGCGGCTAATCTTCTTGGTATGACTTCCCACCAGTTCTTCAATTCCAATACTGACTCTTCGGAGCTCCGTTCTAGGGTGTCGTTCAGGACTAACGGTCACAACTTAAGGGGAAGGGGATACCCTATTATATCAACTTCTCTAGAACTAACTATGGTAAGCATTAGCCTATTAATCACATGTGTGCGGCAGTTAATTGCGTAGTGGAGGACTTCGATTTGGATGTATTCAAAATTGTACTCAAAAATCGTCTTTCCCTGGTCTTGTGATTTATGTTAAAATGTTAACATTATTATTTCCTGTTTTTCCTTTGTCCTATCAATTGGTCTAACCATACTAGCAGTTACATATCTTGCATGCTTGTCGGGGAGCTTAATCTTAACACATTTCCATCAGTGCAAATTCATTAGATTTGCGTTTAGAGATCTCCATTGGAACAACCCTATGATTTTTCCACCTTATCACGAACCACTCATTGGCCTAATTTTTTTGGAAAAGTTGCCGATATAGTTTCTATCCATCAGCTTTTGAAGGAGAAAATTGACTCTTCGGAGGTTCGGGAGGCGTCCTCTTCTTGCATATTAATTTTTCTAGAAATGACGACGATAAACATGAGCACAGCAGTTAATCGCGTTGAGGGACACTACGACTTGGATGTATCCAAGAATATACTAAAAAATCCTCTTTAACGCGGTGCTTTTTTGACTGAGTGTTATCTAATCCTAGTACATTTTTTTGTTGTTTTATTTTCTTATTGGCTTGATTCTACTAACAGTTGCATGTCTTACATGCTGGTGTGGAGCATAATCTCAACACATTTCTGTTAAAATGTGTGACCTTTAATGGGAAGATAGGTAAGTGGTTCTCGGCTTATTGCTGAGAAGTGCGCCTTCTGGGCTAGAAGGAAACTAAATATTTATTAACTTCCCATTTGGAATGGGAATGGGTCGATTTTTCGAGGTCCCTAGGGTCCGAATCCATCATTTTTAGAGAGATGGCTGTGTGTGCGTGTATACGTACGTTCGTTCGTACGTTCGTGAACTTAGTTTCGTCTCGCATATATGTAGCAGTTTCCGCTACGTATTCAATTTGATTTATTATTAATAAGATTTCTAAATATGACGTCTTACTTTTATGGAATTTAAGATTACGTAATTAAAAGAAAGTAAATTAATCGAATCGTTAATCTTTTTAAAAGAAGTTCTAGAGAGTTCAAATAATTTTAGCTAGCAGTGTAATCTGCTGTGTCTAAATTTATTTGCCTGTAATGTATTTATTCAGGACACTTTGCTTTTGCGCACAAAAATTCATAAAATTCATCACATCAGTTTTTAGACACAGACACTTTGAAAAACTTTACATTAAACTCATATAGACACCTGGAATTTGTTAAAATATTTAATGTCAAATAAATTTGTGTTAGTTTAGTTTTAATCCAATTACAATCCGGTAGAGGTGGTCAAAAATATTAGTAATACCAAATAATATAATTTATAAACCGGAAATAAATATTTGTAATTAAGAGTTTAAATAACAATAATAATATGATTAATACAAATAAATAAAAGTTTTATTTAAAATAAAAGAATAATAAAAGGATTTTAAAAAAGTTGTCAGTGAATATAAAAATAAAGGAAGAAATGTTAAAAGTCAAGAAAAGTCGAATTCCTGAAATAAAAAATATTTCAAACAATTAAAATAAAGATTTAGTGTGGATTTAATAGTCATCACCCCCTAAACCTATCGAGAACAAATAGTGCTATCGACTCCGGGCCATTTTCATTCGACGCATAATTGTATAATGAATACCTGATAAGGTTTGCAAAAAAATTGAATTGACGGTTTTTTTTATAATAATTAAACTTTCAAAAGCAAGACAAAATGGTCAAATGGGAAGTTGACAGTGTGGGTAGACCAATCACACCCAGTTTATCATAGTTTTGATCTACCCATACGATCAATCGCACCCAGTCTTTTTATATTTATAATACAAAGGAAAAGGTTACTGGTTTTAAATCTTGCGAACCTGCAAATTGATAAATTTCTATAAAAATGGCCTTTGATTTCATCAGAAAAGAAAAACTCGTTACAGCCGCAATAAAAAACTTAAGTTATTACATTTGAAAAGGTCCACAGGGATTTTTTCTGATCGGAAAAATCAGTATTCGCGGAAAATTTTAAAAAAGAATTTGACGATTAGATTTGTTGATACAACTTACACGATGGAAATAAAATTTTAGAATAAGACGAACATCTTGTTCAAGAAACTTAGCTGGAGCTTCGGGAAAGTTTGCGATAAGCAAATTTTAAGTATTTTTCTTCTGTGAGAACGGAAAGTTTGAAATTTTCACGAAACTATATTTTCATGGTGAAATAACGAAGGGTTGTAAACGTAAGCGCATAATGGCACGGAAAATGCACTGGGTGATATGAATTATAACTGATATTATGTATTGTTACCGATTTGTGAAACATTGTCATAGGGTATTTTAGAAGAGTAGCCAAATTACTTTAGTTTCACAATTAAATTTATTAACACAAAAATTATAATAATTTTCTGACACCGTACGTGTTTCGGTCAATTCGACCATCTTCAGAGAATTCTAGCTGTAGAGAATTCTCTGAAGATGGTCGTATAGACCGAAAAATTACAATTCGATTAAATCTGAGTTTTAATGGAGATTCAGTTTTTTAAAGTGAAATACCAAATTTGGCTTAATAATAATGATATCGATCTTGCCATGGGAGTATTCGTGAAAACATAAGCTATTTTTTAACGTTTCTATGACTCGTCCACATATTTCCGCCCTGTGGAGTAGTCTATCATGTTTAATATTCCTTTCCGTGTATAGTTACAAACGTTCCGGCGGAGCGTGTAGTGACACCTATTACACTTAACTCCCTCATCCCAGAGTTAAAAAATACTTAATTCTTTTTATACTGCATCGCCGAAAGCGGTATTAATAGGTCCTTTCGTTTGCTTTATATCTGATGTTTGTCAGTGGTATCTACACTAGCACCAAAAATCAACTGAATTTCTAATGTAAATTACGAAATTTTCAAACGAATATAGTTGGTGCAGTTCCACAATTTAGTGAATTTTACTGAACAAAAACGCAAAACAACGAATACATCGAAAACAATTCCTATCTGAGAACTGTAAGTTTTTAGCTAGAAAAAGTAAGTGTAGGCACTTTTTCCTAGGTGTAGGAAATCTAGCTTACACCAGATTTTGACTAGCAAATTAAAAGGCTGGTGTAGATAATTTTGCTGTGCACCAACTAAAAGAAAGCTTGGTGCTATTTGTGCCACACCAATTTGCAACCGAAAGGTCCTTATAGTGATTACTCCTCAGTATAAGCAGTAGTACTGATATTGCTACTGCTGAACGTACTTTTTTTTAAGGTATTGCAGGTATTGCCTAAACGCAGCACAGCTTAGGAGGAGGGAAATTTTAGGAAAAAGAAGATTGGAGAATTTTAACCTGACAAATGTTTCAAATAAGCCACAATTTTTGGCGCAGAATTTTTACTGCATAACATTCCAGTGGCTACGTAAGTACAATTCTCCTCAGTAGAATTTCTTCAACTTCACCACCTCGACCACTGGCGCATAATGAATAATATATAATTGAATACAGAATATCAGTTATATAATTGAAACCTTCCGTTATTATTAAATTAAATTCTTTGACCAAAACATTCACATGACCAAAAATCCATATTAATCACAAAATACAAAATTTTCAACTTTGGCCTTTAATATAATAACTCTTCAAGGACATGACCGATGGAGACAAATGAGGCATTAGTGGAAATCCACAAGTGTCCTCTTTCAAATGAATCCTTAGTCGTTATCCTGTGACATTTTTGTGAGGAATTATGAGGACTTTAAGGGTCAAAGCACAAGTTGTTGATTTCAGGAGGGGGGGGGGGGGGGGGTGGAGTCTCCGAAAAATGTTGAGCAGGACTCCTTAATCGATTGGTATACCGATATCGATTAATTACCTGACACCCTATAGTTAGTTTTTGTGTATCATTAATATTTTTAGATGTTGTAAACGTTTGCTTAACCTTATGATACTTTGCTGCTTTGCATATAGTGTGTAAAAGCCTATAGTATAGTATGTAAAAGTTTCACTAACATGATAATCTGAACTAGTTATTTAGAGCTTCAATATTTTAAATACATACCAGTAGGATTGTTAATTTTTGCTTCAAAACTTAAGAACTTAAGACTTCTAAAATTGAAACGATGTGTTCCAAGGACGAGCTCATTAAAATATTTAATATTAGGGGCGATCTTCTTGAAGTCAATTGTCAGATTAAGTAAATTTCAAGTATTATTGAAGGAATTTTAAAGAAAAATGACCAAAATGTCTCAAGCGTTGTAATACATTGTAATATATGATTACAAAAATTTTATTATCTGGAAGCCAATATAATCAGTTCTTTGGTGAAAAAAGTTACATACCATTGTTTATTTTTAACCAACAATATTTTTTTACTTCTTTGAAATATTAATAAGGAATTAATAAAAAGGATAAAACAGAAATACCCTTATAACAGTTCAGATAAGAATGTTATATACAATGATACATGATAGAGGTGATATTATGTACGCTTAATATTGGAACTCCGAAATACACAAACTACACATGTACACGGGTATTCAGAAAAATCTCTATAAAAACACGAACCTGAACTACACGTGTATTGAAAACACGAATGCAAACGTTCGAACTACACGTGTATTATTCAAAAGTTCGAACTACACGTGTATAGAAAACAAGAACCTTGCAAAAGTTCGAACTACACGGAACTTACTAAGGTTCGTGTAACTCATATTTTGCTACACGGACCTAGTAAGACTCTTACTTTTACATTCAGTGGGAGGCTGAAAAATACAAGGTATTGGAATATATATTGTGTGAAATGAAAGGGGAAGATGACTTCTGTGTAGTAGTGTAATAACAAATACTTGTTGCAGGGTGAGGCGAGAATAAATATTGAAGCGAAATTCACTTAGAAAAACACTTAACATTACATCACGTCACATGAATAGAAAATTAAGGCAAATCGATTCGGGAACTGACATTGCTGAGATTGACTTGCTGTGATCGAAATACTTTCTTTATTCAACTAAATAGAAATTTTCTGTTTATGAGAATATTTTTCAAATGTTTTTTAAGTGAATATCCCTTTTAAGGTAATACTTTATGTTTTAGTTCCACCAGGTGCACCACTTTGTCGTGGTAATTTTCCAATGAATATTTGGTAGAAAGCGTCTTTAGACGAAGGAACTATATATATATATACATTGGAGATTAAAGAGGATTTTAGCACATATAAACATAAATAGTTTCAGTTGAGATTTCCATGATTTAGAAAACATGAGTGTTGATGAATTTCTCTTTTTGTTTAGCTTGAGATTTGAGCAGCTCAACAGAACTTTCGCGGGGACTCCGTCATTGCAAGAGTATTGTAAAAATTCTTAAACGGTTCTGAATAATTATATAATGAAAATTCAAGGCATTTGAAGGCGAATTGTATGTGAATACCTTATGGGAAAATTCGTTCCCCTTTACTTAGAATTTGACTATATCAGTCATAACCAAATGTCTACTTATTCAGAATACTCGAGATAACAGTGATGAAAATGAAACATCTAAGGCAATAGTAATATAATGATGGTATTCACGTGTACATAGAGAAAATTTCTAACTTTTTATTCAAGACATAAAGTTTGCATAAATTTCGCAATCTGCTTAAGCCGTTCTTAATAGTTTATGCCAAAAGGTATTAACAGAAATAAGTGGTTTTGATGAAAATTCCATTTAATTTTCTGTTGGATTTCTTTTCATATATCGAGATTTTATATTTTTGAACTCTTTTCATTACGATTTGCCATTACATTAAACCCAATGTAATAGGATTGAGGGCATCAAACAATGTGTCTTTACTTTATATTGATATAAAGATTCGGATAGACACAATATAAATTAGATCATTCTCCTTTATGTCTTCAGTACTTGGTTTTAAATTTTCTTTCTGACTTGAACAAGAGAAAAACACCCATATATGCATATATTTATGGTCTTTATAAGAAGGAAAAATTTTTTATGAACAAGATGGAATTTCTTAAGGGTTTTCATGGAAAAGTGGCGTGATGAGAGGCTATTATACAAAACAGAAGCGAATTCCATTTATTTACCAGCGAGATTTAACAGAAAATGACCCAATAAAATGAATTCTTATTAAAGGTTAGTGTGGTGTTAAATTTACTAAAATATATGTATATACATAGTCACGATATAAAAATAAATGTGATACTGAAGTGCATGTTTCAACAACCAACCGGCCAAGTGCGAGTCGGATTCGCGCACGAAGGGTTCCGTACCATTATCTATTAAAACGGCAAAAAAATCATGTCTGTTGTATGGGAGCCTCCCTTAAATATTAATTTTATTTTAATTTAAATATTTGTTTTTAAAGTGAATATATAACTAAATATTCTGTGAATATTTCAAGCGTCTACCTGTTTCCGTTATCAATATCGAGCAAAAACGAGCAAAAAAATCACGTTTGTTGTATGGCAGCCTCCTTAAATATTTATTGTATTCTATTTTTTAGTATTTATTGTTATAGCGGCAACAGAAATACATCATCTGTGAAAATTTCAACTGTCTAACTATCACGGTTCATGAGATACAGCCTGGTGACAGACGGACGGACGGACGGACGGACAGCGGAGCCGTAGAAATAGGGTCCCGTTTTTGACCCTTTGGGTACGGAACCCTAAAAATCAAGCTGCTGATGCTATCAATTAAGTGATTTCCTACGTAGAAAGATGAAGAAAAAAATTCAGGTAGTAATCATGAAAATACAAATAGAAGAAGAAGAAGAAGAGCAACATGAACAGTAAATATCATCAACGCCAATCCAATATAAATGCCAGTACAAGGCTAATTGGTTTTTGTAAACCTAACGGCAATAGGGGGAAATATGATCCTGAAGAACCAAGTAAAAAGCTTTATAAATCTTAAGAATTATTGTACTTTGGAATTCTAAATAAATATGTTAGGCTTCTGTAAGAATCCCCTAAATCTAAACAAATGATTTTGAACAATACTTTGTTCTTTATTATTTTTTATTTATACCAGAAACCAAAAAGCTAAACCTATTCCAAGACACTTTTTAACAGGCTGCTTTCATTTTAAGATCTTTTTTAAAAATGAGTGAAGCAATTTTATTTACTAATATGTCAAAAGTTGAAAAATTAGACAACAGGGTCTTCTACTTTTAATTCTAATAGCACCTGATGAGACGCTCCAAATACTACTCTCCTGGCTAGTCAATCCTTTGCCCAAATAGAACGTTGTTTTTTATTTTTTTGACCTAATAAATTTATGACAATTACTGCAGCTACACACTGCAATATTTTTCTTGGAGATTGAGATGGAGTAAACAGCAGGCAAACTTTTGTAGTTTCATGAAACCTTCGTTACCTCTAAATTGGTTAGGGACTGCAAACACGTACTTAACAATCTGTCCCGAGACAACAATATACTCATTTTGTGGGTTCCAGGTTATAGTGGCATTTATGGCAATTATAAGTCGAACGAGCTGGCTGAAAAGTGGGCAGTTTCCAATTTCCTGCCCTGTCCTTTAAATATTTTCTTGGGACTGGACATATGGCCAACATCGTCAATTGCGGAAAGTGATACAGATTATGGGGGGTAGCTAAATACCAGCTTCACCTCAAAACTGCAACAACTAAACAAGCAACCTTTAGGAATAATAAAACCTCCTCGTGAAGTAAATTTTGCACTCACAAAACAACAGTTTTTTATGAACGCTTTAAGATAGATGAGCATTTTTTAAACATGAATCATTCGATTACTTCCACCTATGTTAAGTTGGTAATTTTGATGAAGAAGCTTTTTCTTCCGAGGAGAAGGGATAGTATAGAGAGGAGGAAGTGGAGTTTTGCTCACGACTCAAAGCTGTTTTTCGAATTCCTCTTTGTGCTTATTTCACGAGTACGGGTGGGATGAGAACTATCTCTTTCTAGAAAACGAGAAAGTTGAGAGCAGAAATGATCAGAAAGAAATCTTAAAACAAAAATGAGAAAGAAAACCGCTTTCATGTAAGGCTCAAAAACTTTCTCGTAGGATTTGTGCAGGAAGGTTTATTCGAACAAAAGAGAATAGGCTGAGCATCGGACGCAAAACCTTCCTCGTCAAGACAAAAGGGGGAGAGCGTGTCCTGTGCTTCATCAAGTCAACTGTTGACAACATTTGAGCCCATTTTGCAATTTATTCCATTCTTTTCGGTTGGATGAATAATGGGCCAAATAATAGCCTGCATTCAGAAAACTGTTTTCAATACTAATTGCTGATTGAATCCATCCCTCAAGACCTAGTTGGTAGAATATAATGGTATAGCATCGCGGCATAGTAACTCTAAAATTAGTTTTCTCTCTGGACTGCAATTTTAATTTTACTGCACACTCTATACTGCTTACAGTCTTGTATAAATAGCTTCGGTTCAGCACAGTATAATTGTTGACTCCTGATTGAAAATATAAACAGTCAAATAAGTTCCCTTGGGTATAGACCCACTCATATCGATAATTACAAAAATTCCAGAGGTTGTTGCGATTTTTGTTGCACTTGGTAGGCTTTCGCGGACCATGCTCTCTTTTTTTATGGACGTAATTAAAGTGATGTATGGGGTTTTCATATGAATTGACGCCATAGAGGCTTAAACTACGTCCTGTTTATCATCTGAACCATTCCAACGTTTATTTTCACTCGGCCATTGCCTGAAGGATTTACATGAGGCCAGCAACAATTTGGATTGCTCTCTTATCGAGGCTTTAGCTCTGTGAATTAATTGGAAACGAATACCATTTTTATATAAATAAAGCTTTTAGAATTGTGGTTCCCAATGATCGAATTGATTTGTTAAATCCGTTTGTCCTTTGCTATCGGTAGATGTCGAAAATTGTGTACAGGACGAAGTTGAATTTTGTATTATTTTTGCTTCCGAAAGTCGTTCAATAGTGAAAGCTGCAAACGACATCTACAGGAACGGGAGAATATATACAAAGGGAAGGTCTCAACGAGTTTTATGTCCTCACCGGTAATGTTGCTGAACCTCCAATTTTCGGTAGCATGCATGCCACGCTGTAGAGACAATACAATCAGGAAACCACTCAATGCCATCCTGCCGACTATCCTGACTAATACGTGAAAAACTGGTTTTTCCTCGAACGTGCACTGCTTGTGAATCTGGTTAGGCACTCATTCCAACGTGATCGTATAAAAGGCGGAAATAAAGCAGACAGTGAAGAGCTCCTCGGGAAGTTTATTTGTCTATAGAATTAGCTGCAATTTTCGAAACAATTGAGCAGCCTCATGAAGAAGGACAAAGCTGCCACGCCACCACTTTTGAGCTAATAGCAAACCTCAAAATGTTAGGGCACGTCCGGCTGTGATAGATTTAGTCGTTAGTTACTGGCTTAACATGTTTGTGCTCCGCCATTCGCCCTCCTATTTCCACCAGTTCCTGTGCAGTGAAACCCGTATTTCAAAGTTCAGTTTATTCAGGATGCAGCAGGGCACGTGATCTGATAGCAAAAGTGCAAAAACACTTTGGTATCCTGCTAAACTCGGATGCACCCACCACCCTCGCGATGTTCGCTTAAAGTAATACCGCAGTGCAACTCTGATTGATTTATTTGCCTCGCTACAAGCTGAAGCCAAGGCGTGCTGAGCTAATGTCTAGCGATTTTTTCGTTGTCGTGATAGTTTCAGTCACGTGCGTCCTTACGAAGGTAATCAGTTATTGCAGCGGCACCCGGATGCCTCTGCATGCGGAGAAATGGAACTTTTGCATTAAGTTCCCAGTCTGATAGAAAATTCAGAGGAAATTGCTTCCGCAAGGAGCCTTCTTTTTAGGATATCTTGGATTCAATTTCGAGTTGAATATGATGCCAGGTAGCTGAATGCGCATTGATTTCTGTATACCGTGCAGAGTTTCGTTTCTCGGAGGAGTAATATTTTTCTGTAAATTTAGGTCAATCGGAAAAGTATTCAAGTGAAATATTATGATTATGAAAACGATTTTAACCATCATATAGATGGCAGCAGCGACAGCTTTGCTTTTATGCAGGGGCACCAATCGCAGCCGCATTTTAAGAAATAACGTTTTTAAATCATTATTAGTGAATAGAAGGCGTTTTCTGTGTTCAGTTTCAAGAAACGTTATATACAAAGTTTTTCAAATAAAAACTTTTGTGTCGTTTTGTGCTGAATTTTTCTTTTCTGTTTTATTTTCTTTCTGAAATCAGCTTATCAACACTGCCTGCGGGAATTTGAACGAAATTTCAATGTTTTCGCGTGGAAATCCTACAAACGCTCCGCTCCATTGAACTCAATGGCACTAATTCGTGCAGGGAACTACCCGACCGATTCTAATCACAAAAGCTAAAGTTTCTCCATCTAAAGTTGTTCAAAGAGTTTTCGACTCCACTTATCTGAATTATTCAATTAGAGCATTTTCGTGTCAAACGAGTTTGTTGAAAGTTCTTCACTGCTTCCTTCCACTTGAAAAAGTTCTCAAGTTTTGGTGCATCCATCCTTCACGGCAAAGGGTGCTCCACCACTTGCATCAGCCACCAGCGTGAACCGGCTTGCTCAAGAGCACTCATTGTAAACAAATTTCCTTGCCTAGCCCAGTTGCCCAACGTGGCGTGTTGTGGTAATGGCGAAAATTGAATACATGACGGGGTACCTGACCCATCTAATGCATCCTATAAAGTGCATCTGTTGTCACATACTGTTCCTGACAATCTTCTGTCGTGCTTAACTGAGTTTGATCACACCATACAAAAGTTTAAAATTAAAAGCACTCGTTTGGCTTGGAACAGCCGAGAGGCGGACGAGGACATAGTTCACTTGGGCGCCTTTTTCTTAGAATTTCCAATGAATTTAAACTCCATCGGAGCTGGGAAGACTGAAATACTGAAGTATCAGGCAAAGTTAGGTACACTGCACTTTTTGTTGTTGCCCGAACTAAACGTAAAACTTGTGCGTCCATTCTCATTAAGGAGAATCTACAGCAGAACTTGTGGTCAAAAGCTTCTGTGAGTGATGCTCGACGGTTGTTGGACAAAGCAACAGGGCGCTAGACGCTGGATCCTGGATGAGACCAGTATTGTAATTAGGAATGGATAACCGCATGATGTTGGACCCTAATTGATTTCGTTAGTTGAACATCAAACTTTGTGCTTTATTGGTGCAGACGGTGTTGACTGTGTACGTGTGAAACTTTGTAATTTAATTGATTTCCTTAAATGCAAATTCTTGCTAGGTTCGATTACTATAAAATTGCAAATGCATTTCTGTTGCCAGGACACCAGTCTATTGTTTGTTTTGTGTCTTGCTATACTTCGCTAAAAGTAATTCTTTTTGAACAGAGCATTTTATGATTATATGAAGGTAGAAAAAGAATTCCAACGACCACGGCGATCGGCGCCGCTGTCAATTTAATTCAAGTTGATGTAAACGAAACAATTTCTAAATTTGCCGCCGACGACTCAGGAGGGCCAATTGAAGAATCCGAGAACACAGCTACCAATATGACTAGGGCTTATTCTCGTTGCTTTTGTAAAATGTTCGTTATCATTGGCATGCATTTCTTTAATGCCTTTTACAAAAAGCCGCACTGATCCCTATTAATCAGCCCTATTCTTAATTCCGACGGAATCGAGACATTTCGAACGTAACCTTCTTTTACATTCCTAATTCCGATTGTTTCCCAAAATGGATTTCATTCGGAATGAAAGCTATCCTCTATTTCGTTTGAAACGTCAAAACTATTCACTATTGTTCCGATAAGTTGGTGTGACAGAATGAAATATTTCGGAAAAATGTAAGCATAATTAAATGCAAAAATATTAATAATCTATTTGTATTTCTCTAATTATTAGGGTGAAGAGTACAAAAAAGAACAATATCAGTGATTGGTGGACCTATTAGAAGAATATCCGCGAAAGGATTTAGTAAGGGAGGCCCAAGCTCCAGAACGTTTTGGGACAAGGCTTCTAACGAGCAAAATAGCTTAGGACCTCCAACCAGAGATGCATCAGGCTGGAAAAAGGTGAGGAAAATTTTCATTGCACTGCCTATAATAAATTCAATCATTTTTAAGATATGGTTCGATTACAAATGCTATGTGAAAAAAAAATTGACTCACAATAAAAAGGAACAAGTATCAACAGGTGGTGGCCCCAATAAATTGTTTGAGTTTTCT
The DNA here is from genome assembly GCA_006980735.1 of Dasypogon diadema. Taxonomy (NCBI): domain Eukaryota; kingdom Metazoa; phylum Arthropoda; class Insecta; order Diptera; family Asilidae; genus Dasypogon; species Dasypogon diadema. Next base: position 18,850 of record QYTT01091420.1, read on the forward strand.
GCTTTGGAAGAGCAAGTCATTGCATTAACATCATCAATCAATCAATCAATTGATTGGCATGCGTAGAGAAGATTAACAATCTTATTTAGTACTAATATTATCTAGGTACTTATAGCGAATGGAGGAAAAACAGAATATAACTAAAAAAACATAAATAAAATAAAGTAAAAAATAAAATAAATAAACAGGAAGAAACTGAAAAAATAATCAAGAATAAAGAGAAAATAAATAATTAAGGAAATAAACAAATAATCAAATAAATAAATAGGTAATTAAATAAATAAATAAGTAAATACAAATAAATAAATAAATATAAGGGAACAGTAAGAATGAAAGAATGAAATGATTGCCATCTGCTACTCAAGAAATGCTTTAATGCTTGTAACGAATCCCGCGCGGGAGCCCATGCGCTGAGTCCGACTAGGGAGGGCATTCCACTTTCGGATTGCCTGGAAAAAGTAGGAACACATCCCTAATTGTGAGGCACATCTGGGGTGATGAAAGTTCAGGCCTCTTGTGAAAGACAACGGTTGCAATTTTTCATAGAGATATAGTGGTTT